>JBBBDQ010001018.1:4855000-4977500 GCA_037127315.1 Ascarosepion bandense | reverse complement strand
ACCCGAGGAGGCGCAGTGTTTCGCTTTCAGGGAGAGAAGCCTGATCCGTGTTAATGGGTGGGAGGAACGATTGTCTGTGGTGGTTATTAGATAGCAGCTTCGTTTTGGAAGCATTAAAATTTACGAGCCATTTCTTGCTCCAGTTCACCACGGATTGGAGGTCCTTTTCAAGCTCGGTAGCGACGTTTGCTTTTTCAGCCTCGGTAGATTTTTGATCGAGACGAGAGTAAACCGTAGTGTCGTCAGCATACATGCCCACTTGGGATCTTATTACATCAGGGAGATCGTTAATATAGATAAGGAAAAGCGTAGGACCTAGAATAGAGCCTTGAGGGACACCCGCATTCATGTGATAGTATTGGGAGGCTTGTCCGTTCAATACCACCCTCATTGTACGATTTGAAAGGAAGGACTGGATTAGGTCAAACAATTGTCCAGTTATACCATAGCCCTGCAGCTTGCATAGAGGGCGAGCATGCCAGACTCTGTCAAACACCTTGGAGATGTCAAGGGCCACAGTTCGAGTTTCACCGTTTTTGTCGAGGGCCTGGTGTATATACTCAGTGATAGTCGTGAGCATATCATCAGTAGATCTGGTGAAGCGGAAGCCATACTGTTTGTCAGAGAAGAGTCTATGGGCTGTGAGATGTTGTACCACCTCGGCGTTGATGATGGCTTCGAACATTTCAAAGATCGGTAAGAGGCTGATAGGGCGATAATTAGCGGAGTCAGAGGGTTCTCCAATATTTTTATATATAGGAACCACGGAGGAGGATTTCCAGCAGGCAGGAAAGCAGGAAGCAGAAAGGCAGAAGTTATAGAGTTTAGAGAGAACAGAGGAGAGTTCAGGAGCACATTTCTTTAGGACAATGATGGGTATTCCGTCGCCACCGCTCGCCTTATGGGGGTCAAGCTTGGAAATTATTTTGGAGACTACCGAGGGAGTAATTAATATGTCAGTCAGTTAGGCCTGGTTCGGAGAGAGAAGTCGGGTACCTCAATTTCGTTGATTAGAGTGGGGATTGAGGGATTCAGCACGCTTTTACAGAACCTCTAGTAGTCTTTGGAGCCGAACTTACGGGATGCTATGCGCTGATTCATTCTGGCTGCAAACATCAGCTTAGCTCCATTAAGTACCTTCTTGCATTCCTTGCGAGCCGAGGCAAAAAGCCGCCTGTTATGATCTGATGCGTGACTCCGGTAAACCGAAAGAAGTGATTTCGGTGGGCGATGGCAGCTGAGCAGGCAGGAGAGAACCAGGGGTATGAGTGGGACTTAAGTCTCAATTTTATGGCAGGGATAACAGCATCGATGCCAGCTTTAACCCAGTGGCGCAGTCTTCAACAGGAAGGCTAAATACTTTATTCCAAGGGACGTCACTCAGGAAATCGTGGAACGAGTTCCAGTTGGCTCTTTGATAGCAGTAACATATTCTGCTGATCTGAGGTTCTTGGGTGGGGTGGAGGTGGAAGGAGATCTTGACGGAAATTAATGCATGGTCAGAGTTTCCAAGAAGGCAGAGGTACTCGACATTGCAAGAGTCAGGGGTGGCGGTAAAGCACAGATCATGTAGTGAATCGTGTCCGTTAGAGTTATTACAGAAACGCGTGGGAAACTCCACCATCTGCGTGAGGGACTGAGTGACAGAAAAATTCATGGTGTGTACACCAGCAAGATCTGTGACGGAGTTATGCAGCCACTCAACATGATCGGCGTTAAAGTCGCCAAACACAAATATATGAGCAAACGGGTGGGAGAAAATGGCTTTGTCGATATTGTTGGAGATGCTGTCAAGAACGGAGCAGTCGGGTGATGATAGGGAGCGATAGAGAAAGAAGAGGTAGCTAACTGAGCTTAGAAGAGAGAGACGGAAGCACATATGAGCAATGTGGGGATTTAAGAGAAATCATCCTGGCTAGAGGAATTCGTTCACCAATCCCATGCATGTGGTCATTGAAGTTCTTTCTGAAGAGGGGAAGGTAGCCAGGAATAGAGAAGTCAGAAGAGGAGTTGAGATTAGTCTCACACAGAGCTAGGATGTCAGTGAACTTTTGATGGAGAAAAGATTCAACGCTACTGAAATTAGACTGTGTCTGGAAGAAAAGTTAGCAATTATGTTATTCCCAAACGAAAATGAATTAGTAAATAAAAGAATAGAATTGTGACCAAATGTAACTATATCAACAAATACTTATTAGGATCATACGATAAAGGATTAAGATGTTCTAAGACCTTAATTTTGAAAATTGTGCGTCCATAAAACATCTTTGTTACGTGAGCGTTTAAAAAACAGTAAAACCAGTTATTGAAAATTGCCTGAGACACCGAAAGGCAGAAACCTGGGTGGCAAAATACCTCGTTTACAAGTTGTATATATATATATATATATATATATATATATACGCACATATATATACACGCACACACACACACACATATATATATATATATATATATATATATATATATATAATAACAAGACCGACTCTGTACGTATCTAAATCTTAAAATGTTACAAAAGTAAACCTTGAGGACCACAAATAACCGGCAGAATCTAAGTCCGTTACTGTCCGTCGCTATAAAGCGTTGGACAAGAGGGGAAAAAAAAAAGAAAACCGCGGAGTACCGACAATACATACAGTACCTCGCAGCAAAGAAAAAAAAAACCCTCAAACGGAACCAACCACAAAGAAAGCAAAGTGCTCGATACAAACTAACCAAATCGAATTAACAAAGAGGAAGTAACGTAGAGCAAAAACACGTGAAAAGATCACAAGATCGCCAAGACCTACCGCGGTTTCGCACAACGGCTCGTCAGGCCCTGACGAGCCGTTGTGTGAAACCGCGGTAGGTCTTGGCGATCTTGTGATCTTTTCACGTATATATATATATATATATATATATATATATATAGTCATTCACAGACAGATCTGTTTCGCTGTATCCCAGCTCATCAATACGGTTAGACTACGATTGCTTTTTAACCAAGGATTGAAACCCGACTGTATTGGCGTCAGTCGGTGATTCTACCTCTGAGCTAGGGGTGCTCGGTAGAAGGAGGCAGACTTTTTAGTGTGTATATTATCATTATACCCGCCCAATAGCTGAGAGTGTTCTAATTCATTGCTGAATGAACGATGCGTAGATGTTAGAGTAGCTACTGTTTTTCAAAGTCCACCATTCTTCCAGAGTGCTCAATCTGGGTGTGAGATTGTAAATGGTTGAATTGTGATAGTTATTGCCACCAAAATTGTTGAATTTTCAGTAGTTTTACTGGTAAAAGTTATTTTGGCAAGCAGGTTTTTATCGTAAAGTGCTCGGTATCAGGGTAGAGATTAAGCGTTGACAGATTTAGTGCAAAGAATTTGTTATTTTAACTGAGTAGGTTCATGGCAACTTTGAAGTTTCGAGAGAACACCCTTACTCAGCCCCGATGGTGTGTGTGTGTGTGTGTGTGCGCGCGCGCGCGCGCGCGCGCGCGCGCGCGCGTGTGTGTGTGAGAGAGAAAGGGAGGTAGAGGTTCAAATTTACCAGGTTAATTTTTGTGCCGGTGCTGATATCAATCATCGCTAAATTTATTTACCGTTCTAAACGCTTACCGAGGTTAAATTCAATAACCGTTGACTATCGTAAATCAGCAACCGAAAGAATGAGGATAACGCGCTTCCTGCGAGATTTTTCAATTTCCTGTCGGGACATTCCGACTTACTCGGATCAAATCCTTTGATAACTTTGCTGTCCCTGTTTTGATAATGACATATAGGCAATCAGCTTATTATTAATTTATCTAAATTTATTTATAAATGAAACTTTGTGTGTGTGTGTGTGTGTGTCTGTGTCTGTGTGTGCATGTGTGTGTGTCCGTTACCTATAAACTCCAAAACGGCTGAACCAATTTTCTTGAAAATTTACACAGTTGTACTATAAGCGTCTGCGAGTGTTCTTAGCTAGGTTTTGTGTCGAGGTACCCCCGATAAATATCGAAAATCGATAATCAAAAAAATCAGTTTATAGAAGGAGTGGTCTGATTTTAATCAAATTTGATACATTCATAGATAAAGACATAAGAAACGATATTCAGAAGTTTCAAGGTTTCAGTTCTTACAATAGTGCAGAAAATTTGATATCGATACCATGAAATCAAAATTTGATTTATCTCCATTCATTTTTCTTTCAGTCTACGGTTTCGCTTAAACTGGAAACAACTATTGCTTTTTAGTCTTTCGTGCCAACGTCCAAAGAGTCTGAGCTCCAGGACCATGGATTAGTTTTAAAACTTTCATTACACCCGAGCAACGCCGGTATATGCTAGTCAGGCAATAAATAAAACAAATGAAATTATTAAGCAACAAGGGCACACTAGAATTGTATTTTATGCAAATGTTCTCATCTTCGAGGATCGAAACAGCGCCCAGAAATTAATAAGTATTTCTCTACCGTCACCCCCATCCGCACCCCCACACATATATACTATAGAAGTCAAATTAGAATTGTAAATAGTTATATTAAAAAGGTTTTAATACATATTTAAAGAAAAACTTAACATGTAGAGCTTTTAAATATTCAAATTAGGAAGTTCAGCCAAGTACACTACTATAGTTTCAACCTTTCGGTATCGTCAGTCGGTTATATATTCACTGATTATCCAATGCTTTCTTGAACGCATAACAAATGTTAAAACACATAACAGGAAGTTTAAAATACCGGAGGAATTTAGATTAACGAAATAATATTGTATATACTTTCATCTGTGTTTGTACGAGCCCAAAATGTATTTTCTTATGTGTATACATCCAGATATTATTTCGGATATTTTATTTAGCAATCTTTCTCGCTCTGAAAATGATTCTATAGCTAAATTTTCTTCTTGGTACAATCTGCAGTCATCACTTGCGTTACAAGGACTGGGCTTTTTTTAAATATATATTTTTTTTAATCATTTCACCCCGAGCAAGGCGGAAACGCCACTGATGTGCAGGGGGCTACATAAATGTAAAAAGATTAATTAGAAAAGAGTGAGGAGTACAAACTAGTTAGAAAGGAAGTATAGAAAGGAACAATAGAAAGCTGAGAAAGCAGGTGCGATGACAGATACATAGGTGGAGAGAAAGGGAGGGTTATACAGAGGTTGGGAGAGGGCTAGAGTCCAGTGGTTAGTAGATGAGTATTGACTTTGCATTTGAATTTCTGGAGATTGTAGCAGTCAGGAAAGCAAGAATACGGAAGCGAGTTCCACAGGCTGGAAGTGCGAGGGAAGAAGTTGCAGGAGTAGAATTGTCGTCTGCATTTGGCTAACCTGACTGTGAATGGGTGGGACCCAGATGCCAGTCTGGTTGCACGAGTAAACACCTGTTCAGGAGGCATCAGTGACTTAAGTTCATCTGAGCAGAAGCCATGAAAGTATTTATAGAACAGACAAAGAGAGGCCACCTTTCGACGATGGGGAAGTGGCTGCAGTCGAGCCGCCTATCACATTACAGACTCTCCTTTACTTATTATAAAGCGTTGGGTAATCAGTATTTATTACCCTGCTTTCTCACTGGAGCTAGCTGTTATACTAGGTCGGTTTTTATGTGGGGGAACCCGTGCGCGGGAAGAGTTGAGTGATTATCTAACGAGATTGTGTAAGGGGTTTGGCAGAATAGGGATTAGAAGGAAGAATAAAAACTTAGTATGGTACCAAATGACAGAAAATTCTGCAGGGTCATTTTCTCCCACATCTTGAATGGATAAGACGTATAGAAAAAGATAAAGAAGAACAAGATTTTAGATACATTGTGTATTCAAAAGAACGATTCCGGATTTGATTCGATGAATTCGCTAAGTAATTTTTTGGTATTCTTGGACTAGAAGCATTGACAAAACAAAGCATTTTTATAAAGTTTGTATGTTAGGAGAAAGGAGATAAAGTTTTTGGTGTAGTATTCCGAAACGAATTTAGATCCTTTTCCCAAACTGCGGAAATGTTACTGCGTTTCGTAAACAAAATATCACAGTTGATGCAAAGGCAATTATTAGTTGAATAAACTTTAAATGTGCTGCTAAGATATCTTCAAAATTTGTGAAAAGTAATTTTTAGCTCTTGGGACAAATAGGGGAATGAGAGATGAATGCAAAAATACAAACGAAAGAAATAAATGAAGAAGGAAAGAAAGAACTGAAGAAAAAAGAAAGAATGAAAAACAAACAGAAAGAAAGGCTGAAAACTGGAAGAAAGAAATAAAATAAAGAGAAAAAACTGAAATAAAAAGCTTAAAAAAACTGAGTGAAAGAAAGAAACGATGAAAAAAGGAAAAAAAAAGAAAGCAGAAATTGGGAAAGAAAGAAAGGCAGAAAAAACTCGAAAATGGAAAAAGAAAGAAGTACCAACAAAAATCTAAAAAAAAAAGACAGAAAAACTAGAAAAGAGGAAGATAGAAAAACTGGAAGAGACAAAGAGAGAGAAACAAAGAAATGAATAAAGAGTAGCAAAAAATTATGCAATGTAGAAAGGAAACATAAAGAAAGAACGAAAAAGACAAAAAGAAAGAAAGAAAGAAAAACTGGGAGGGAAAAAGAAGGAAAGACAAAAATTGAAAGAAAGAAAGACTGGAAGAGAAAAAGAGAGAGAAACAAAGAAATGAATAAAGAATAGCAAAAAATATGCAATGAAAAAGGAAACATAAAGAACGAAGCAAAAAAAAAAAAAAAAAAAAAAGAGAAAGAAAGAAAAAACTGGAAGGGAAAAAGAATGAAAGACAAAAACTGAAAGAAAGAAAGGCAGAAAAAACTGGAAGAAAGATAGAAAGAAAGAAATGATGAAAAAAAGACAGAATAACTGTCATAAAAAATTAAAAAAGAAAAGCAGAAAGAGATTACAACCGAGAGAAAGAAAGGAAGTTAGAAATAGAAAATAAAAAAGAGTAGGAAGAGAGGAATATTTTGAAAAAAGATGTATTAAATTAACCGATATATAAAGAAGAAAAAATAGATAAAGAAAGAAAGAAAGAAAAAAAAGAAAAAAACGAAAGGAAAGAATGAAAGATGAAAAAAAGAAAAGAAGAAAGAAGAAAAGAAAGAAAGAAATGAAGAATGAAAGAAAGAAGACAGGCAAGAAAATAAAATAAACGAGAAAGAAGAGAGAAAAATGATAAAAAGGAAATAAACGATATTGCATCAATAAATAAATAAATAAATAAATAAATAAAGAAAAACGGAAAAAAAAAACTAAAATGGAAGAAGGGAGTACTCAACAGATTTAGTAGAAAGAAGAATAATTAAAAAAGAAAAGAAAAAAAAACGAAAAAAGAAAAAAATAGCAAAAAAGGAGGAATAAATTAAGCAATATAACCGAAAGAAAAGTAAAAAAAAAAGAAAATAAAAAGAATTAGAAAATAAAAGAAGAGAGAATATAAAGGATGAAAGAGAGAAAATCCCCCCCCCAAAAGAAAAAGCATAAGAAGTCAAAGGAAGAAAGAAAATAGCACAAAAGAAGAAAAAGAATAAAAAAATAAAAGAAAAAAGAAAATAGCAAAAAAAAGAAAAAGAATAAGAAAATAAAAGAAAAAAGAAAATAGCAAAAAAAAAAGAAAATAAAGAGAGAAAAGAAAAAGAGAACAAAAAGAAAATAAAGGAAAAAAGAGAGAAAATAGCAAAAAAAGCAAAAGAAAATAAAGGATGAAAGAAAGAAAATAGTAAAAAAGGAAGAAAAAGTTTATGAAAATAAAGGAACAGAGAAAATGACATAAAAGACAAAGAAAAAGAAAATAAAGTAAGAAAGCGAGAAAATAGCAAAAAAGAAAAAAAAATAAGAAAATAAAGGAAGAAAGAGAAAATAGCAAAAAAGATGAAAAGAAAAATGAAAATAACAGAAGAAAGAGAGATAATAGCAAAAAAGAAGGAAAAGAATAAGAAAATAAAGGAAGAAAGAGAGAAAATAGCAAAAAAGAAGGGAAAAATTAAAGGAAAATATTAAGATACATCAAAAAAGTGAAATAAATCATCAAAAAATAAAAGGAAAAGGAATATAAAGAAACGACTGAAAAAAAAAAGAAAAAATGGTAAAAACATGGAAATCAAAAAAATTAACAAAAGAGAGAAAGAAAATGAGGAAAAAGGAAGAAAAGAAGAAAAAAGAAAAAGAAAAAATAGAGGAAGAAACGTTAGAAAGAAGTACGCAAGAAAAAACAACAACAAAAAAGGTAATCTGAAATCAATTATTAGAATCAGTGACCAAATTCATTGCTTCTTAGTCAAAATGCGTTTTATCAAAAAAATTTCCAGGTTAGTATCACGCGCTGCTTGGATATCAGAAAACGTCACGGCCATCCAACTGTTCATCGCCGACAGAAAACTGAAAACGAGGTTAACGAGTTAACAATTAATCATTTAAAACTGCATTCTAACTTTTATGACTGCAATAAACATTTTAACCGGTTGATGATTGTAAGTTTAATTTATTCAATGGCATATTTGTCGTGGATAGGCAGTGGAAACGACAAACGACAATCTTTAGGAATGTATGACTTAGGTGTAGAGAGTGTAAATATCTTCTGGAAAGATTTTGCATGTCAAATTTTTGCATCTCT
Source organism: Ascarosepion bandense (assembly GCA_037127315.1). NCBI lineage: Eukaryota > Metazoa > Mollusca > Cephalopoda > Sepiida > Sepiidae > Ascarosepion > Ascarosepion bandense. The sequence continues at coordinate 4,968,933 of JBBBDQ010001018.1, read as the reverse complement.
TCAGCTTGATGTGAGAGTTTGTTAATTCTGTCTTCATTTTTAGTAGGATCGATTTACAATCGCAGAACTTGAGCTTGACTTCATGCAGTAAACGGGGAATAGTTGGATCAATTAGGTGTTATTCTGTTTCCAAAAAGCACAATGGGAAGAGCTGACAGCCAGGATTCTTTTCTTGCTATTATTGTTGTCTTAAGAGTTATATGTGCTCTTTCTACTAGACCGTTTAACTTAAGACCCTTTTATGTGCGGTGTCGCTTAAAGATGTGGACGATCACGACTCTCCACAATCCTCTCCTTTGTTTTCCTAAAAAATATTTGACTTTTTAATGTCCTTCCAAATCACTGTTCATCAATGTATTTACTTATTTTCACTAGTTAGGTTAATTCATGTTTCACTCTATGAATGCGTGAGTATAATGCCTCAAGCGCTCCTTCCTCTTTATGGTGATTTTCTAAACATAGCTTAGTTGTGGCACGAGACCCAATGCATGCGATACTAAGTGGTGATCGAACGCCATATTCAGTCGTAATTGATCTCGCGAGACAATCTTGCTAACCACTAAACTACGTCAATGTGCTCCACGTGATTTACTAAACACAGCTTAATTGAGGCATGGGGCCGAAGATATAACTATAACCGATAACCCACTTATAGTGGATTATCAAACAGATTAGTTTGATTTGGCCTTGTTAGTTAGGTAGCCCGCCATAAGAGAGGTATAAAACAAGAAAATCAAGATTGTAAACTGAAGCAACAATTCATATCCATAGAGATTAATTCAGGTTTTACAAATAAAACTAATATGCATTTTGGTTGATACAGGATTGTTGAAAGGTTCGTAGTTGACTTTGTAAGAATGAGTTTATATGTATGTAGGCAGGAACGTATGCATGTATGTATGTATGTATGTATGTATGTATGTATGTATGTATGTATGGGCGCGTAGTCGAGTGGTTAGAACGTTCACTTTCTGACCATGAAGCTTGGGTTCGAATCTCAACATGGTCGATTTGTCATGAAGGTGACCTTGATAATATCGGTCTGGTGGAGGCGATTCCATAGTACGGCACCTTTGGAAAGCGCCTGAAAACCATACAACGGGTTGAGAGTGAAATTGGGTAGAAGGCTCTCTTTGAGGAGCCGTCGATGGTTGGGCTAGTGCGAAGTCACAAGTCATCGTGACCGAGAGTTTTTAACGCCCTGGCTTTGTTCAGACAGTTGTTCATGCTAGATAACGAGCTATCTCCCAGAAACTGTAACTAATGTCCTCTCAGCATAGTTACAGTATAAACCACAGGCAGGTGGGTGTTGAAAAAAGTGTGCCTAAGCAGGCGTCTACAGTGGGGATTAACCCACCCTGACAGACGATAGCCATTATGTATGTATGTATGTATGAGTGTTTATAGTTGGGTCTGAATGTCTTTGAAGTAATCGCCCAGTCTTAAAATGTTCTATTCGTTTATCAAGGCAGGCGGTTTAGCAGCGGGTAGGTGAAAAAGAAAAGGAAAGGAAAAACAGTGGGGGAGGAAGAGAGAGAGCGATAATAACGACGCTTGACCTTCGTCAAGGGACGGATTAAGACGCTCACCTTTTTATTTTCTCTCTGGTGACAGGTGAACTTACTCGTGTTTTTATCCAGTTTTAGGGCTTGAAAATGTCATTTGGAATTTCCTACCGGATGTGATTCCGGCCTTTCCATTGGACGACGAACGAACAAACTTCTCGTTGGCCCGCGAAAAGGTTTGTAAAATAATTGTTTCTGAGAATTGAAGATAATTTGAATTTTGCTTTTAGATATTTTCTGGCTTTCTATTGGTTGAGAAAACAATTCGCATCAGGGCGTGAAATATAGCAGAAATTTATTGTGTTTTGTTTTCGATCCGCTTTTGCGTGTGTGCTAAGCAAAGTTTGTAAATTCGAGTCTTTTTATTTTTAACAAAAATCAACCAATCAGTTTTTTTTTAATCATTTCACTCCAAGTAAGGCATTTCACTGCCACTATTGCGCATGGGGTTACATAGGGGAAGGTAAATAGAAAGAGTGGTTAGATATAGGAAATGTCAGAAGGAGGGTGATAGATGGGTAAGGATACCGAGGCTGGGGGTTGGGTAGATGGGAAGAGTGTTTGAAAGATGGTTAGTGTGTTAGGAGATGTCTATTGACCTTACATTTAAACTCCTGGAGATTGTAGCCGTCGGGGAAGCAAACATGTGGAAGGGAATTCCATAGTCGGGAAGTGCGAGAAACGAAACTGTTGGAGTAGAAATTGCGGTTGCATTTTATCGGTTTCACTGAAAAAGGGTGGGATGTAGTTGCTAATCTAGTATTTCGTGCAAATTCGTACCTAGGGGGCACCAGTGATCTAAGTTCATCGGAGCAGAATCCGTGAAAGTATTTACAGAATAGACACAAGGAAGCCATGTCGCGCAGGTGAGAGAGAGACTGCAGCCTGTCTGCCAAGTCGGTATCGATCACATTACAGACTCTCCGTTGTACTTTGGCAAGAAACCCGAGGAGAATCGCAGGGGCACCCGACCAGATGTGGCAGCAGTATTCGAAGTTTAAACCTGGATCTTGTTTTGTTCGCTACACACTCAGTGTGGATCGAACACACTATTCAGCCGTAATTTATCTAACGAGACAAGCTTACTAATAATGACACCACGTTCCTGTTCAACGTCATCTACTAAAAACTGCTTAGTTGAGGCACAAAGCCGAATGTATAGGACACTCAGTGTGGATCGAACGCTCTATTCTGTCGTAATTGATCCAGCGTGACAAGTTTGTTAACTACTACCCTACGTCCGAGTATTTCCTCATTACGTGTCTCACAGTTTTCACCTTTTTTTATTCTAAGCAGAATTTGCCTTTTTGTTCCAATTTTCCTTAAAGCTTATTAGTTGCCTATATTTTCAGCATATTTTTGTAGAACGACATCGATGCTGCTTCGTTCTCCTGTTAGAAAACCTGTCCGGCATAGCAGTTCAGTACATTTTCCTTTGTTTTTAACACACTTTTCCTGTTTCTTAATACTTTGTTTAGACTTTGAAAGGCATCTTTCCCTATTCCAGTACAACTTCGAATTTCAACGCCATATTTTCCGACATCTGTTAAAACAATGTTGGCAAAACTGTTAGGATGTATTTCCATGTTAAATATATAATGGAAAAAGTTTCAACTTGACATATTCGTTTTTGTTATATTGAATATTTTCAATAACTTGTTTGGTTATGTGAGATTTTATTCGTCAATTCAAGGGTTGTTCTTGTTATACTAAATGAATATGCGTAGTCGTGTCGATATTAACATTAACCGTGGCTATTTAACAGTATAATGTTAATACCAAAACAAACTGATTAAAATTAAAACGATAAAACTAGTAGGAATATGGATTTAATAAAGGGAAATTATGTAATATAATGTAATTATACGACTGATATAAAGAAATGAAACAACTATTTTAAATAATTTTAATTTAAGATTAATTATTAAGAAGTTTGAATTTATTTTTGAATTTTTGACGGCATTTGCTTATATATTCTTTTCTTAAGTTTAAAAGTAAATTTTGCTAATCATATGTTAGTATCTATTTCTTCTTTATTTTTTTTTTTAATTTATTATATCTCTTTTCGTTACTGTCATTTACAGACCAGTTCTAATATGTTCCAGCAGCAATGATCTGCTCTTTCTTTTTCCTTGCCCTTATTTCGTTTTATTTTATACACACACAAACAAATAAATTTATTTTTCCATAATGTTTTGGTCTAGCTGATGAAATAGGTGGTTTGAATTTACCCGTAGAAATAGCCATCCAATATAAGAAAATTTGAATTTTTATGTAATAAATATTGGCTCTGTAAATAAATAAATTTAATTACATTGAGCCCTCTGAATGAATAGATTTTTATATCTAATATTAATAGGAGCCTTTGTGATTTACTACCAAGCCGTTTTGTTCGGATTTATGACTAATATATATATATATATATATATATATATATGTGTGTGTGTGTGTGTGTGTGTGTGTGTGTGTGTGTGTGAAGATGAAAATGTGTATGAAACTCTTGCTATCAGCGAGGAAAAATATATATACTTATTAATATATAATCAATAGATCTTTTGCATTACATCGAACATTGTTTTATTAACACCAGTATTATATATATATATATATATATATATATATATACAAAAAATTAACAGTGGACTGCAGAACCAGAGGTAAGCATAATGATGATAAAACTAAAACAATTTTTAACAATTAATGGAAATACTGTTGAACAAAATTTAATATTTACTTATGGAAGATGCTAAGATTATATGTGTTACATATAAAGGTATGAATACACATCTTCTCTTTTTATCTATGGGTTAACTAGTAAGACTTGTATCACTAAAATTATTACCTCAAAAACAAAACAAAATTGTGTACAAAATAGATTCCAGCAATAAATAACAATTGAAGTAGATAGATCTATCTATCGCCCGGTTCACACTCCAACCACATCTATTGAACAGGTTAAGAGGCTCATCCCTTGTTCCCTGTTTAGGATGTGGTTTCCGGCTTTCTCTTTTCCAATATTTTCACTATTACGTAGCCCCCTGCACATCAGTGGCGTTACCTCCTTGCTCGGGGTGATACGATTAATATATATATATATATATAGGCAAAGAGTTTGAAGTCACCCTCTGTATTTCCAAGAATCGGTTAAAATTTGAACGTTTGCCTTTTTTTAATACAAATTTACTAAAAATCTTACAGACAGTTTTTTAATCATTGAGGGGTTTTATCATATACTCAACAATAATAATGAAATTAATACATTCATTTTACATAAAACTTTAGTTCTTTTTATCTAATGATAATCTTAGGCTTATCTATAAATATGTATATTTATTTATTCAGAAATTATAACATGGTTATGTTAAAATATCACTACAAAAGTAGCTATTTTGTTTCGAGACTTCTTGTGTCTTGTCAAGTGGTGTGGTTATTTTAAATTTTAATTTTGAATTTAAAATAACCACATCACTTGACAAGACACATGAAGTGTCGAAACAAAATAGCTACTTTTGTAGTGATATTGTAGCATATCCTTTTTTTTTTTTTTAATCATCTCACCCCAAGCAAGGCATTCAACTGCCACTATTGCGCATGGGGCTACATAGGGGAAGGTAAAGAGAAGGAGTGGTTAGACATAGGGAATATCAGGAGGAAGGTGACAGATGAGTAAGGATACCGAGGATGAGAGTTGGGCAGATGGGAAGAGTGCTTGATAAAATGGGAGCAGGTTAGTGTGTTAGGAGGTGTCTATTGACCTTACATTTAAACTCCTGGAGATTGTAGCTGTCGGGGAAGCAATCGTGTGGAAGGGAATTCCACAGTCGGGAAGTGCGAGGAAAGAAACTGTTGGAGTAGAAGTTGCGGTTGCATTTTATCGGTTTCACTGTAAAAGTTGCTAAGCTAGTATCTCGTGCAAATTCGTATTTAGGGGGCACCAGTGATCTAAGTTCATCGGAGCAGAAGCCGTGAAAGTATTTATAGAAGAGACACAGGGAAGCCACGTCACGCCGGTGGGAGAGAGACTGCAGGCGGTCTGCCAAGTCGGTATCTATCACATTACAGACCCTCCTCTGAACCTTATCAAGAAGCCCGAGGAGAATAGCAGGGGCACCCGACCAGATATGGCAGCAGTATTCGATGCACGGGCGGATGGTAGATTTATATATGTGCAGGATAGATTTAGACGGAAAAAACTTCCGGGCCCTACACAGAGAACCGACTTTCATAGCAGCGGATTTAGCAATGGATTCGATATAGTCATTCCATTTGAGGTCCGCTGAAAGTGTGAGACCAAGGAGGCGTAGTGTTTTACTCTCTGGGAGGCAAGCCTGGTCCATGCTAATGGGAGGTAGGTGAGATTGTCGATGATGGTTAATTGAGAGTAGCTTCGTTTTAGAAGCATTAAAATTTACTAGCCATTTCTTGCCCCAGTCCAATATGGATTGAAGGTCTTTTTCAATCTCGGCTGCGAGGTTAGCTTTGACGCCTACACCAGATTTTTGTAGGAGGCGAGAGTAAATTGTGGTGTCATCGGCGTACAAACCTACTTGGGCTCTTATGGAATCAGGGAGATCATTAATGTATATCAGGGAGAGTGTAGGACCTAAGATGGAGCCTTGGCGGACACCTGCGTTTGTATGGTAGTTCTGGGAGGCATGTCCGTTTAATACCACCTTCATTGTGCGGTTAGAGAGGAATGACTGGATTAGTTCAAACAAATGTCCAGTTATACCATAGCTCCACAGTTTACATAGAAGGCCTGCATGCCAAACTCTATCGAACGCCTTAGATATATCCAATGCAACGGTTCGGGCTTCGCCATTCTTGTCGAGTGCCTGGTATTTGTACTCGGTGATGGTCGTTAGCATATCAGCAGTAGACCTGGTGAAGCGGAAACCATATTGCTTGTCCGAGAGGAGCCTGTGTGCTGTGAGATGCTGAACCACCTCGGCGTTGATAATGGCTTCGAACTCTTTGCCAAAGATCGGAAGAAGGCTGATAAGGCGGTAATTTGCAGGGTCCGAGGATTCTCCAGTGTTTTTAAATATAGGAACTGCAGGAAGATTTCCAGCAGGCAGGAAAGCAGGAAGCAGATAGGCAGAGTTTGTAGAGCTTAGAAAGGACAGAGGAGACTTCAGGGGCACATTTCTTTAAGACTATGGTTGGGATTCCGTCACCACCGCTCGCTTTGTGAGGGTCAAGTTTTAAGATTATCTTAGATACAAGCGAAGGTGTAATGTGGACATCATTCAGTTGTGCCTCGGTTCTAGGTGAGAAGTCGGGTGTAATAACTCCAGATAAGTCCAGACTCGAATTGAGGACCTCAAATTTGTTGATTAGCGGGGGTATTGTGGACTTGCTCTTGTTAAGTACTCTTTTACAGAGTCGCCAGTAGTCTTTAGCGCCGAATTTAGAGCATGCTATGCGTTGCTTCATTCTGGCAGCAAACAACATCTTAGCTTCTTTAAGTATCCTTTTACACTTATTACGAGCTGAAGTGAAAAGGCGCCTGTTTTGGTCCGACGCGTAGTTACGGTAGAGTCGGAAGAAATGATTCCGGTGGGCAATGGCAGCCGAGCAAGCGGGTGAGAACCATGGAGACGAATGAGATTTAAGCTGGAATTTCCTAGCAGGGATGAAGGCATCGATGCCAGCCTTAACCCAGGAGGAGACATCGGATGCACATTCTTCGATGGGAAAACTAAAAAACGTTGTTCCAAGGGATGTCACAGAGGAAGTCTCGGAACGAATCCCAGTCTGCTCTTTGATAACAGTAGGATATTCTACTTGTCTGGGTATCCATGTTATAATTTCTGAATAAATATTATTAGCTCTACTTTGTATTGAGCACCTTTTTAAAAATAGTGTGTTTTTGGACAAGGAATATTATTCCACCCATACTTATATATATATATATATATATATATATATATATATATATATATATATATACTGTTGTGACTAAATATTTGCACGAACGAGAGACGTTAGGAGTTTTAAAATTCAGATACAATTTTTTCAATCTCTCGAAAATCTTCCATTTTCGTTTTTCCTTTTCTTTTCATCATCATTTTTTTTAGCCACATCGTGATAACATGAAATCTGTGAAGAATGATGAAACGCTGTAAAAACCTGGAGGTACATCTACTGTGAAAGAACTAACGATTAAATCTCATTTTAGACATTTTCATCTTAATTAATTATTTTACCCTTTTATTTCGAGTTGCATTTTTTATGTTAAAACTGTTGACAGTCTCGTTACGGTTTAAAGAAAAACAAAAAGAATATAAATGAATTTAGCTAAATTGGGAAAAAAAAAATTTGAAATTTTGAAAATACCATCGTCTCTCGTTCATGCGCATGTGTCGTCACAGCAACAAAAAGAAAACTTCAGTCCGATAAAGTCCTAATGTCTGATCAAAGTTAGTCACACATTGGCGAAATGACATATACTGAATTTTAATCATACTTATAGAATTTTCTTATACCGTCTGGAACAACACGCACGCAGTTCTGGGAACGCCATATGTCCCAAAAAAACAAGAACTTATTCAAGTTTTATATATATATATATATATATATATATATATATATATATATATATATATATGTGTGTGTGTGTGTGTGTGTGTGTGTGTGTGTGTGTCTGTGTGCTTTGCATAGGTTACGATAAAAATATATCCTAAAAAGCTAAAGAAAATCCAGGAATGTTACTGAGTGTTGATAATACAATATAGAAAAATTCGATAAAAGTAAACAGAGATTAAAGAATAACCATTTCTTCAAATATTTTAATGAACATTGTCTAACTAAACATAGAGAAACATTGAGAAACATTGTCTTATGTTCTTTTAGTACCACGTTTCGAATTTGACAATGCGCAAAAGTATTTAACATCTATACAAATAACATGCTAAAAAAGTGTTTTTTAAACTATTTTCAGTTATTTTAATTTGGCTTGTAATTCAACCAATCACGTTGTCTTCACTGTATGTATTATCCAAGCATGTTACATAATGATAACAAGTCTGATAGATTACAGACTGTCCCGCTATCTAAACTTATTAAACTGATAAGAACAAAAGAATTGTAAAATGATATGCTTTAGAAGATAATAAAGCTGTAAAAATATGGTAAGTGATGTCGAAAAATTGTTCAAGATTTTAATTTGCTTGTGTGGGTGCTGTTGTTCGAAATTGGAAAAAAATATGATAATACTGAAAATATCTAAAGGAGTGGTAGTCCAGCGTAAGTTAAATGAGGCTACGGAATGATATATAGATCAGAATATGAAGAAACAAAAAAAATTTGACTCGAAGAGAAATCCTGGACAGTCTGGAAAATGCTGGAATTGAAGTAAAGATACAATTAAGAAATCACCGAATCGTACTTACCTGTATTCTAGATCACCAAGGAAGATTCCACTATTAAAGGTAAGCATTTGCAAGACCGTTTAAAATTTGTTAAAATGTATGAAGATGAATCTGATGAATTCTGGATGAAGGTTATTTGGTCAGATAAAACGAAATTGTGCTTTTCGAGAGAAATATGCCCACCCAAGTATGGAGGAAAAAAAAAGAACTGAATACAAGCCAGTATACACCATCCCAACAGTCAAGTATGGGGATGGAAATGAAATGATTTGGGGTTGTTTTTCGTATAACGGAGTAAGAGAAATGAAACTCGCTGAGGTAAGAGTGAATGCAGCCAAATACAAAATACAAGTACATATTATCAACTCAACTATTAAAAGGTGCAACAGATTTGGGGCTTGACCGAGATTTTGAATTCTAACAGGAAATCGATCCAAAACACAGGGCTGAAACAAGTTGACATTGGTTCAATGAAAATGGAATTGATGTTCTGGAAGGATCTAGCCGTCCATCAGATCTCAATCCCAAAGAAAATCTATGGAAGGACGTGAAGTTGAGAGTACGCGCAAGAAATCCACAAAATATCAAGGAACTTTTTTTTATAATCCTATCGGTCCAAGCAATGCAGTTTACTGCCATTGGTTCACAGGGGTTACATAGGAGGGAAGTGACAAGAAAGAGGGATAGGTTATAGGGGGTGTCAGGAAGTGAGTAAAAGAAAGATGAGAATACTGATGTAATGAGAGTGGAGTGGACGGAGAAAATAGCATAAGAGAGAGAGAGAGAGAGAGAGAGGGGGAGAGAGAGAAAGGGATGCAAGTTAGTGAGATAGGAGATGACTATTGACTTCACATTTAAATTCTTGAAGATTGTAGCTGTCGGGGAAGCAAGTAAACGGAAGGGAATTCCACAGGCGGGAAGTGCAAGAAAAGAAGCTGTTGGAGTAGAATTTACGTTTACATTTTATTGGTTTCACAGTAAAAGAGTGGGACCAGTTGCTAATCAAGTGGCTAGAGTAAATTCATACATAGGGGCACCAGTGAGCTACGTTCATCGGAGCAGAAGCCGTGAAAGTATTTGTAGAAGAGACATAATTTCTAAAATCTTTCTTTTAAAACCGTTTTTTTTTAGGTAAACAGGTTTTTCAATACCAGTAACTGTTATTGCTCTTTCCAGTACTGGTTGGGGTTTTCTTCCTAACTTTTTATCTGAAGTGTGGAATGTCAACATGCTGATGACATGTGCTAAACATTTTACTTGTCTGTGCTCTTGGTAGTCCTCAAATAACGTGTGCTTTAGGCATTTTGTTACAATACTTTGTTTGTGGTACTCTAGCACCAATCCACAATTTTGAAAAAATTGTCATTGTAGGGATTCTATATATCATTTAAAAACAACCACCACCATAAAAAAAAAACAACAAAAAAGCTACAGATTCTCAAGTCAATATTCATTAAAACACTTAAGTCGTCAATTAATAGAATCAGCTATGAATACTGTAGTAATGTTCTAAAATGTTTGTAAAAATAACATGTGCATGACCATGACATTACAACATATAAAAAAATTCCATTTTGAATAATTTTCACGTTCTAATGAACGTTAGAAATTGGTCAACCGTTATATTTAAAGCAGGAAAAATGCACAGTAATTTTTAGCAACACAGTTTTCCGGTTACATTTTTTACCACAACTCACACCTCTATAGATGACCTCAGAAAGAGGTTGAAACTACTTGAGTACCTTAAAAAATGAATGAAAATATCATCTATCAACGTTACAGCTCATTTTTGACATCTTTTGATTGTAATACGCGAAAGATTATCCGTCAGTATGAACGGATTTTATTAAAAATAAGCAAACATATTGTTTGCAATTTATTTAATCTGACATGTTTAAAAGAAAATTTGCTGCTTAAATACACAAATTTTAATATATATATATATATATATATATATATATATATATATATATATATATATATATATATAGGGTGTCCATAAAGTTCGTGAGAAAGAAGTAAATCTATATTTTTAAGGTTTTATTGAAAATTTTTAATGTCCTCTGTCATTAGCAATACAAAGGTTAATACGATTTTGCAGTTCACGGAAAACATTTGCCAACTGATTTACGGTAATGCCTGAAATCACATTAGTTATTTTAGCTTTCAAATCTTCTAATGAACTAGGTTTAGTAGCATACACAATTGTTTTCACATGAAAAAGATCTAATGAAGTCAAATCTGGCGAATATGGAGGCCAATAAAATGGTCCACCCCTTCCGATCCATCTGTTTGGAAATTCCTGATTTAGAAACTGTCTAACACGCAGAGCAAACTAACAAGGAACTCCATCTTGTTGATACACTCTATTATCTTTCAAGTTTAATTGTTCAAGCTCATTTTTTACAGATTATTTCTATCACAAATACAAATTAAGTTATAATTTTTTAAGTGCACACGGACTTTATGTGCACCCTGTATATTGTGGTTAGCAAAATTAACACATCAGTTTTTTTTATAAATTTTGTAAAAGTAAATTATTTAATACGAACGATACTTTCTTAAAATATTTTTGTTGTGGATCCCAGGAATAGGAACCGCACAAAATAAAGGAACAGCCAACAGAATTTAAGATAGAAAAATAAGTATATTAAACGTAAAAAATACAAAAGTAAGTAATCCAGGAATACAGTTGGTAAGACGGATATATACAATTTTTCTGAAGTGGAATTAGTAAGTCTACGTCGGAAGCTGACGTGTGCTGTGTAACAAGATGCTGCTGAGTGGAGCTCAGAGCTACTATGAACTACAGACGCTGTATTCTCGGTTTCTCTCGGATCTGACGATGTCTCGCGGATCACTCGAGGTTTGACGTTGTCTCACGTTATCTTGCTTCTATACATGAGTATATGTATACTCCAGACGAGTCTATTATCCTATAAGAAGGAGAGACTCCACAACAATTTTAATGAACTTTGTGTAACTAAAGAAAGGGAAAAATTGAGAAACATTCTTTTCGTGTATTTTCACTGCCAAGTTTCGAATTTGACTGCGCAAAAGTATTTAACACCTATACAAATAATAAAGTAAAAAGGGTTTTCCATTAAAATTATTTTCAGTTATTTTGATATGGCTTGTATTTCAACTAATCACAATTTGTCTTCGCTATATGTATTAACCAAGTACGTCACTCAATCAGTACATAATGATAACAAGTCTGATAGATTACAGACTGTCCCGCTATCTAAACTTATTAAAATGATAAGAACAAAAGAATTGTAAAATGATATGCAACAGAAGATTATAAAGCTGCACAAATATGGTAAGGGGTATCAAAATTGTTCAAGATTTTAATTTGCTTGCGTGCACAGTGGGTGCTGTTAGTCGAAAGTGAAAAAAATATGATACTACTAAAAATATTCAAGGGAGCGGTAGTCCAGCGCAAATTAAACGAGGCTACGGAATGTGAAAAAACAAAAAAAAAATTTTGACTCGAAGAGAAATTCAGGACAATCTGAAAAATGCCGGAATTGAAGTAATGATGCAATTAAGAGAATACTGCATTGTACAGACCTTTGTTCTAGATCACCAAGAAAGAATCCATTATTAAAACGTAAATATTTGCAAGACTATTTGAAATAGTTAAAAATTATGGACATGAATCAGATGAATTCTGAATGGAAGTTATTTAGTCAAATGAAACGAAAATTGAGCTTTTCAGAAGAAATATGTGCACCCAAGTATTGAGTAAATACAACCCAGTAAACAACATCCAAGTAGTCAATTATGGGGTGGAAGCGTAATGATTTGGGGTTGTTTTTGAAAAAACGAAGTAGGAGAAATGAAATCTAGGGAAGTATAAATGCAGCATAATAAATATAAGCAAATCTTATCAATCTATCGATTAAATGTGCAATTGCTTTGGGGCTTGATAGAGATTTTGTATTCCAACAGGAAAATCATTCAAAGCACCGGGCTGAAGCAACTCGACACTGGTTCAATGAAAATGGAATTGATGTTCTGGAATGATCTAGCCGTTCATCAGATCTCAATCCAAAAGAAAAAACGTGAAGTTGGGAGTACACGCAAGAGATCCCAAAATATCTAAGGAACTAAAGAAATTCTGTGAAGAAGAATGAATAAAACTGCCAAAAATCTTCATGCAAGAATCTCATTGAAAACTACAGAAAACGACTATTGGCTGTAAGGCAGAACAGAGGATATGATACTAAATATTAACAAATCGTGTTAAATACTTTTGCACACAAAGTCAGAAATTGGCAATAAAAGTTTATAAAAACAATGATTATCAATCTTAGTTTACTTAGACAATGTTTATTAAAGTATTTCAAGGATGTACATTCAAATTCAATGATTTTTTGTGAAATTTATGAAAAATCGCCGGGTTAAATACTTTTGCCAATTTTCCCTGAAGATCCAATTTGGTGAAACTTTGGTAGGTTCGTTGGCTCTCTAGGTTAGTTATTTATTTTGTTTGCTCTACTTGCGTATTGAGCGCTTTTTGTTTTAGGTTACTCGTCTCGGTTTTTTTTCTTTGGGCTATGTACTTTGACTGATGTTCGGGTGCTTAGCTCGTTCTTTTTTATTGCCATTTTTTCCTTCTGCGTATGTACTCGGAGGGTTTTTCGAAACGAGTATAACGACAAGTTTACCTTTTGTGTGTGTGTGTATGTGTGTGTATGTGTGTGTGTGTTTGTGTGTGTGTGTGTGTGTGTGTGTGTGTAATATTTGTGTAGATTATGAGAACAATATAACCTAAACAAAATCCTGGAATGTTACTGAGTGTTGGGAATATAGTACAGAAAAATTCAACAAAGTTTAACAGAGATCAGAGAATAATAAAAAAATAATAAAAAAATAATCATTTATAAAATCTTTTTCAGGTAAACAGGTTTTTCAATTCGCGTAACTGTTATCGTTCTTTCCAGCACTGATGCGGCTTTACTTTCTAACCTTTTATTTAAAGTAATGTGCAATGTCCACATTATATCATTATTTTCTCTTCGAGTTACATGTGCTATCCTTTTCAGTTGTTTGTGTTGTTGGTAGTCCTCAACGTGTTTTTGCATTTTGATAAAATTCTTTCTTTGTAATTCTTTAGTACAAGTTCACAATGATAAAAAAACATTGTCTTTTTCGAAATTCTATATGCTATTTGGGATGTGCGTTGTGGTGTAGTGGATATCGACTCGTAACTATAAATCGAGGAGCCAAGTTCGAATTCTAGTTGAATTCCTTGCATTCACTTACGCGCAAGTACCCTTGGGAAAGGTATTAATCCGTCTCTTCCCTCCAGTTATAGGTTAAATAAAAGGACAGATTGAGTTCTATAGCCTTGACTGGCAACCAGTCTACCGCAGAAAGCAATGGCAACCTATACTATGGGATAATTTTCTGTCCAGTCAGTCATGTTTTGAAAGAGACATGATCGTCCAAAGCGTGTATCACGTATGGCACTTAACTGACTGATATGCTATGTAAAAACATGTACACTTTCCCAGATATATATATATATATATATATATATATATATATATGTATGTATTATAATTATATTTTAGCACATGTACAATTTTTTTATATCCACTACAAATTGTACATTTTGTTTCGACATTGAAAGTACAATGTCTCATCAGGCGGTGTGGCTAGAAATGAGAAGCCTCTTTTCTTATATTTGGTCAGTTGTGTGTTGGATGTTGGTGGGGGCCAGTGATAAGGGAACAAGTCTTGTGAATTATCCGTTTGAGTTTTGAAGAAAGTGGTGTGGGTAGTGAACACAGCTGATAATGAGTGTCTTGGAATCCTGTAGACAGAGTTAACATTAGCAGATAGCTTTGTAAGTTTTATGATTTTGCGACTATACTTTATCCTTTGGGTTTCTTAGAGGAGCAGAGTGGGGAGGTGCAAGAGGTGGGATTGTACTTACCGCTTATTTGTACAACTATAGAATATTTTTGTATTTAATTTAGAATATATATATATATATATATTCTACATATATTCTATATATATTCTAAATTATATTTTAGAACATGTACATTTTTTTATATATATCCTCTACAAGTTGTACATTTTGTTTCGACATTGGACTTACAATCTCTCATCAGGTAGTGTGGAAAGGAATGGAAAGCCTCTTTTCTTATATTTGGCCAGTTGTGTGTGGGGTGTTGGTGGGGGTTAGTGATAAGGGAATAAGTCTTGTAAATTGTCCGTTAATTTCAATGTCGAAACAAAATGTACACTTTGTAGTGGGTCAAAAAAGATTGTACATGTTCTAAACTATAATTTAAATTTAAATATTCACAGTTCTATATTATATATCGAGCACTATTTTAAATTAATGTTTTGGACGTTGTAAATTTTTCTTCGTTCCTTATTCACTTATATATATATAAACGAGATTATGATTATACTAGCGTCGAAAATCTTCCTCGAAAACTTTCCACGAAAGGAAAAAAAGGTTTTAAAAAAAGAAAGAGCTTAGTACATGAACATCAGTCAAAAGTGTTCGAACCTAGATCAGCACAAAGCCCAAAGAAAAAACCCCGATACGAGTAATCATCTAACAAAAAGCGCTCAATACAGAGGTAGAGCGGAATAAATAGATAACACCTAATGAGCCAGACGAACCTACCTAGGTTTCAGCTAAACGGATCGTCAGGGAAAGCCAGGTTTCCCTGACGATACGTTTAGGTGAAACCTAGGTAGGTTCGTCTGGCTCATTAGGTGTTATATATATATATATATATAAAAGAAAAATTAAAGCAGACACGTTATTACATGGTAAATCGGAAGTATATACATATATATTTAGAGCTCTCTTAGAGTGTTATCCTACCACTGTATGTACAGGATACTCCTTTGGATTTTTCTATATCTACACCACATGCTGATATATATATATATATATATATATATATATATATATATATATATTGTGGTTAATATAAGTATTTAACACATAGCCCATTTATACATTTTAAAATAAAAATTATTCAATATAGATGAGGCTTTACTGAAATATTTTAATGAGCATTGTCTCACTAAAAATCGAGAAAAATTGAGAAACATTGTTTTCATGTATTTTTACTGCAGATTTTTATTATTATTTTGTGTGCGTTTGTGTGTGTGTGATTTGCATAGGTTATAAGTAAAATATAACTTAAAAAGCGAAACAAAATCTTGTAATGTTACTGAGTGCTGGTAACACACTTTGGGAAATTTCGATAAAGCTGAAAAAACATCTGAGAATAATCAAAAATGAAATTTAATCTTTAGCTAGATAAAATCACGGAATAACAAATTGGCTTAGATATTACAAAAAGAGGTCTAGAGAAATTGCATACATAACAAACAAAAAACATGAATTAACCTTTGAGAAAATATTAGAAAAACTTTGTGTTGCTAATGTAATTGCAATGTTGATAATAGCCGTTTCCCTACAAGGAAACAGTGTGCATTCATCTAACCGAGCAAATATCATGCCAGTCGTTATCTATTGTCTTTACTGATGACTCTTCCGTTGTTCTCGCTCCTTAGCAATGTTTCGGTTTTCAAATTCTTTCACATACAGTAAGTAACATTTTATGTCTGTGGCTTGGGTTAAAAAAAAAAAGGTTTAGTTTTTCGGGTGGAATTTATAAAATCTTTCTTTTAACGTATTTTTTCAGGCAAATAGTTTCTTAAGTGTAGTAGCTTTGATCACTATTTCTCGTATTAATGGGGATTCTTTTCTAATCTTGTATTTGAAGTATTGTTCAATATCAACATCTTGATTATGTCATTTTTTTTCTAGTTACATGTGCTATCCATTTTATTTGTTACTACTGATGGTAGTCCTTAAGAGGCGTTATGTTTATTATTTGCTAAAGCTGTTTGTTCGTGATACTGTAGTGCCTGTCACAATATTTCAAGAAGGTTAGTCTTGGCAAGACCCTGAAGCTTTACCCCCTATAAGCCATTTTAACCACTGAACAGATAGAAGAGATGAAGAATATATATATAAAAAAAAAAACAGATAAAAACGACGAAATTATCCCCTTTAAGAAGATATAACAAAAATAACTTTCTTTGTGTCGTGTCTTTTCAGTACAAAGGTGATCATGCATCTCCGCGTTTTCCTTTCCTTTGTTGCTCTGAGTGAAATTTCTCTTTTCCCCATACCTGCTGCTCCTTGTTTTGCCAGTTCTCACTTTTCTGTCTCGATAGAGTCCAAAAAGCGTTTCCGCGTCCTTGTGGGTAATAGATTATTTTCCATCCAACACCTCCCCCCTCTCTCTCTCTTTCTCATAGACGAAATGCCACAAATCTCTCACTGCTCCATCGCTTCTTACATGGAATCTGCCAGGACAAACTACATTCCTTAGTTCCACCAATTCTTACTCCCACGGCTAAGACCCGTCCTATTACGCACATTATAGCGAACCCCCACGTTTCTTTCATATTTCATTGGTGAAAATTAAGTTCTACTCGGGCATTCCCCTCAGCCCCCGCGAATGACTACTCTGTGAAACCGACTCCCACATATCCGCATAGACTGTCTGTTATTTTGTAACTCTCAACATCGAGTAAATACCAGGCTTTTTAAGGGTGAACCTCACTGTTAAAAAAAATGCCCTTCAAAGCCTTGTAAAATTATTATAGGCATAATGGTTTCGGAAGAGAAGCGAGAATATCAAATCTCTTATGACGGGTTTTATGATTGGCGTTAACGAAAAAACACAAAACTCTTACTCCAGCGCGACATTTGAAAGAAATTTACATTCATTAAATGAAAATAAAATAACAGCACAAAATACAAAATTTACAAAAAAGCTTGCACAAAATTATCCTTTAACGTTTAGGCAAGATAACAAGTTCTAAATAAAATTCTGCCGGGTTCATAAAAATAATTATACTTATTAGCAACCAAATATTCACTTACTTTGATCCATTTGAACAGATTTGAGAATGTTAACGACTTGCAGGCGTTGCTCGGTTTCTGGTGTGTTTAGATCAGTTTTACAAAATGAGATGAGATAAATTTTGTATTGTTATATAAAAAGTTCAAAATCAGAGTTATTATCTCTAATTTTATCAAAAACTTACACAAATAACTATAGAAAGATAATCGTATATCGTCTCTCTAAATTTATATAATTAGGAAAAGAATTATAAAATGCCTCTCTTTAAACCACACTTGTTAGCAAACAGTATTTAAGCGGGTTTTGAGACGATCAGACCTGATCCTCATTTTACAAATTTTTGAAACCCAATATAATTTTCTCCTTTCTGCTTTATTTCTTTTTCTTTTGTTACTTTCTCTTCTTTTCTTTCAGAATTTTTTTCTGTCGGCTTTTTCTTTTGTAAAGATTCCGGAACCAGCCGACGTGTTGAATACTGAAACTCTACTCTCTTGTTGGACAAGCCAGACTACTGAAATAGCCGCAAATCGGCTCCGAACTGAAAAAGAAATTTAATACTGTGTTTGTAATTTACTTTTCCCATTAGGAAAAGAATTATAAAATGCATCTCTTTAAACCACACTTGTTCGCAAACAGTATTTAAGCGGGTTTTGAGACGATCAGACCTGATCCTCATTTTACAAATTTTTGAAACCTAAATTCTATACATATCTCATTTTTTTTTAAATAAATCGTTAGATTTCATTTTGATTTTCATTTTTGGCGTTATTGTTACATAAATTTGGGCCAACACAACAAATTTAATCAGTTCTTTTATTTTTACTAAACCTCCGGCTTCATTATATCATTTTTTTTTATTTAAAGAATATTCGTTATTAACGTTACTTTATTAACAAATACATACTAGTGTGACAACTTAATTCCTCTAATGGCCGCTGCGTGTCGCTAAGTTAATGGGTCTGATGGAAGGAGATGAAAAGTGCGACACGGAGATCCGAAGGCGAATTGGCATGGCAAAGGACGCGTTCCAGAAGATGAGCAAAATACTAACACACAGGAAGATCTCAATAGAAACGAAGAAAAGAGTGCTAGACTGCTACGTGATGTCAGTTCTTCAATACGGCTGTGAATGCTGGACAATATCATCGAAAATGAGGACAAAACTGGAAGCGGTCGAAATGTGGTTCTACAGAAGGATGCTACGGATATCGTGGACTGAGCATACAAGCAACGACGAGGTGTTAGAAAGAATGGCAACAAAAAGGAAATTGATGCTGAGCATCAGGAAGAGACAACTGAAGTTCCTGGGACATGCAATGAGGAAGGAGAGCCTGGAGAACCTGATACTGACTGGACAGATAGAAGGAAGGAGAGACAGAGGAAGGCAGCGGATAACATATTTGCAGGGCCTGATCAGGTGGATGACGGAACGGGGGTTGCCAGGAGCAACAGGAGCAAACATACTAAGAGCCACAAGGGATAGGGAGAGGTGGAGAGCCATGATCGCCTACGTCCTGAAGGGACAGGGCACATAGAAGAAGAAGAAATATTTATACCTTAGCACAATTGGACACGATTCAACTGCTGCTTTCCTGAAGCATTAACCAGATGAGTGCTTTGTTGACGAGCAGTAGGGAAGTGCTATCGTTAACGGAAAATAAAGTCTAAGTGTTTTTAAAATTTAAGTAAATGATTATTAAAAATTCTAAAATTAATAAACCCTTTAACAAAGTTAAAAAGTATCCTGAAATTAACGAGCTGTGTATTTTTGTGGGGAGTTTATTTGTGTATGCAATCTCTATTTATTTCTATGAAATTCAGAAAGGGGACAGATGAATTAAGATATAGTTTTATTTGTTGCTACTAATGCTTTTTCTTCTTGATATTGAACACTTTAATCTCAAAGAGTGTTTGCCTTAAAGGTGTTATCTTCCATAAATACCTTGTTTAGAGGTAATTATACATTATATATATATGTATGCGTGTGTATGCAGGTGTGTGTGTGATTGTGTGTATGTGTGCAAGAAAAAATTGTAACATGTTTCGAAAGCCATATTTCGTTTTTTTCGTTTTTATATTGGTTCACATAGACAATTACCGGTTTACGGCCATATCCCGTTCAACCACCGGTTAAATTGGTGACTACCGGCTTACGGCAAAATCCCGTTCAACCACCGGTTAGATGGGTGTCTCTTAAGGTAGTATGCACTTAAGTTCCTCCATGATGACATGTCTCTTCAGGTTATATGCACTCAAGTTCCTCTATGAGGCCCGTTCTTTTTGTTCTTGATACATTTGAATGGCCATGAGTTCTTCGGAAATATACTGGAGTGCTTTCACATTGCATTTTCTGAATGTTTTTCTAATTTAAATTAGTTTTTTTTCTTAGAGTGTTATCGATCCTAAAATAAGAAGACCCATGTATATTGCTATTTAATTCATAGCATGAGGAAAATTGAATGTATTCCTTTTCCATGGGAAGCCGCTGACGACACCAGAATTTGATTTCACAGAATCTCCGTTCCGCCCCAGTTACTGTTACGCTAATCGCACTTCCTTAACAGCAGGTAAGCTCTCTTAAATATTAGTTCTTCTGTTATTGTGGCATAATAAAAATCCCAGTCTACCTTTTCTCAAGAAGAGTATGTCTTTTCTCTTTTATGACCTGCACATTTTTGTTAGGTACATTTAAGTCTTAATATGAACGCGTAAATATATAATACAAACGGTAGGTCTATCCTGTACGTACCTCGACACTTACAAAAAGTAATTGTCACAGTTTGTTTTTATGCCACCGTCCAGGCGTTTTGTTGCTAAGATGTCTTTTCAAATGACCTCACCGGTTCAGTCTCCTTCTTAATTAATTTTGTCACCTTTAACGTTTCGCTGATATTATCCAGACTTAAAAGTTTAGTTTTTTCTTCTTTCTGTAAATGTTCTATGGTGACATTTTCAACAACCAAAACAGGTAATGTTTAATTTTGACTCACTACTTGTCAGATCTGTCTCTGATTTTAATTAGTTTACATTCGTTGACTGACTGGCTGACTGGCTAGCTGGCTGGCTACATATATTTTTGATTGAATGGCTTATGTCAACCAGTTTTACATGGTTAAATTCATTTGCTTATTTTTTACGGTTCATATGCAATCTTGTGTTATATATTTCATCTTTTTCTTTTTTAAGACAAGAACAAGACTTAACACAAAATTAGTGCTTTTTATTTTTGTTTTTTACTTTGCAAAAATTAAAAACCGATATTCAATGATGAATTTGTTTTTTAAGATGTATAATTAATTTTTTTTACGGTGGGAAAATTAAAACTGTAAAAATATTTTGAATATTTTTTTTGCGTGTGAACAATTTCCTGAAAATAATAATGATTTTTCTCGATAAAATACCTACTAATTAACCCATACTTAACGGATGATGCGATAGAATCATACAATTCTCAAAAGTATTTGCGCGTAAGTGAATTTGACAATGTTTATACTATGGGTAAATAGCAGGAAAGATTGGGTTCCATAGCCACGAGTAGCAACCGATCTAGGAGACGGAAAAGTTTGAATTAAAAACTTCCAACTACGGAGTAAATAACCTTACCAGTTCACAACAGGAAATGTGTGGTGAGTACGGCTGAAGACATGATCAACAAGAAGGATTTCCTCCAACAAGTATTAGAAGGCCCTGCACGAAAATGTGGATTTAGAATCTAACAAACCTGATTGGAATTCGATCTTGGCCCTCCGATTTCTCATTCCGTGACGCTAACCGTTACACCGTCTGTATTCAATGATTTTCTGTTATTATTTCCTAAGCGTTGTACGTCGTCTTTCCAAATAGGCCAGCTGATAGGAAATGGATATACGTTGCAGCGAAGTGGATATCGACTCGGAAAAACAAATTGGGGAGCCGAGTTGAATTCCTCGCATTCACTTACGCACAAATACTCTTGAGAAAGGCATTAATCCGTCTCTTCCCTCTTCTCTCCAGTTATGGGTTAAATAATAGGACAGATTGTGTTCTGTAGCGTTGTCTGGCAACCAGTCTACCGAAGAAAGCAATGGCAATCTATTGCGGGATAATCATTTGCCCTGTCAGTTATGTCTTTTTCAAGACATGATCGCCCAAAGCGTGTATCACGTATGGCACTTGACTTACTGACTGATAGGAAATGGTGCATTTACAAATTAAAAATGACGAGATTACTTCTGCCATTTAAGTTAGCTTCCGAAATCTTGTAATTTAAACGATTCTTGAACAGAAAGGAAAACAGAAATGAAAATTGCTGACAAACGGAATGATCCAAAATCAGAAGACATCTTTGAAAAGAGTAAAATTTAGAATTCTTCGGGACATTGAGATTTGGGTTATTTAAAATGGAAGTTCGTTTTTTTATTTATACTTGAGACAATAGGTGAACATTGGTGGTTTATTTATATTCAAGACTATGAGTGAAAATTGGTCATTTATTTATATTTGAGACTATAGGTGAACCATGGTCATTTATTTATACATGAGTCTATAGTTTTACTTACACCTACAGGTTAACATTGTCCGTTCATCTGTCCTTAAGACTATAGTCGGACATTGGTTGTTTATTAATATTTGACACTATAGATGAACATTGTTCATTTATTTATACTTGTGAGTATAGGTGAACACTGATTATTTTTTATTCTTGTGCCTATAGATGAACATTGGCTGTTTACTTATTCTTAAGACTGTAGGTAAATATTGGTCATTTATGCTTGAGACTATAGGTGGACATTGGTTGTTTATATACATGTGAAAATTGATCATTGATTTATACTCGAGACTACTGTAAGCATTGGTAGTTTATTTATATTTGAGACTATAGGTTAGCATTAATCATTTATTTATACTTGAGACTATACGTGAACATTGGACGTTTATTTATATTTGAAACTTCAGAAATAAGTATATAGTTTATTTATACTTGAGACTACTAGTAAACATTTATCGTTTATTTGTACGTAGGCCTATACGTAAAGATGGTTGTTCATTTATCGTTGAATCTACAGGTTGGCTTTTAATTTAAACTTGTACATTCAGGTGAACATTAAAAGTTTACAATTGAGTCTATAAGCGTTTATTTAGTAGTTAGTTCCTTTTAGTGACAGTGTTATTCCTCTATATGGAATGCAGCTGAAATAATCTATCTTTTTTAACATTGTTTGATTGAATTGGAGAATTTGTTTATCAATTAACCCTTATAATTTTGAAGAGAAATAAATTAACTTTATTTTGATACCATTTAATTATTGTATCTGGTGCAAAACTTACTTCATAAGATGGGGGAGCTTACTTAGCATTTGAATCCCAGAATTATAAAGAGAAATAAATTAACTTTATTTTGATACCACTTTAATTATTGTATCTGGTCCAAAACTTGCTTCATAAGATGGGGGACCTTACTTAGCATTTGAATCCCAGAATTATAAAGAGAAATAAATTTACTTCATTTTGATACCACTTTAATTATTGTATCTGGTCCAAAACTTGCTTCATAAGATGGGGGACCTTACTTAGCATTTGAATCCCAGAATTATAAAGATAAATAAATTTACTTCATTTTGATATAATTTTAATTATTCTATCTGATTCCAAACTTGTTTTATAGGATTAGGGACCTTACTTACCATTTAGAACTTTACTTTAATTTGATATCAATTTCATTATTTTATCTGATCCAAACTTGTTTTATAAGATTGGGGACCTTAGTTAGCAATCAAATCCAAAAATTATGAAGAGAAATAAATTTACTTCCATTTGATTCCAGTTTCACTATTCTACCTGGTTTGAAACGTGTTTTATAGAATTGGAGACCTTTCATATAAACTAGCCTGTACAATAACGTTGAGAATGTTAATGGATTACATTAACTATAATGTAATCCATTAGCATACATACGTGAAGTTAAATGAATTGTAAAGAAATTACTAAAGAGCTGTTGTAAGTATTTTTTTCTGCAACGAATACTTACCTTTTATAGATTGTATTCATGTCCTCTTTTTGTTATCTGTTCATAATAATACGAACCTTTCACCCCAATGTCGAACACGAAAAATGTCACGTTCTGCTCCATTGAAGTTGTGTCACTGTTACCTTAAAAAGTATATATATATATATATATATATATATATATATATATATATATATATATGGTAGTACACAAAAAGAGGGAAAAAACAAAATATTCTCTGGGCAAATTCGTAGCGTCCGGTCTTGTTGGTTTGAGTTTGTGCTTGAAAAATCTACCCTTTTAAGGGAAACAGTTTCAAATCCCTGTGGATAATTCGGCGCAAAGATCTGGAAATACCCACTTGCTATGACGGCCGTCTGTTGAATTTGCTGGTCCCTGACGTCTTGAATATGAGCCTGCGTTCTCACTGTGAACTTTCGGTCAAAATGTCATTTGTTATTGTTAACGATACTTCCAGCATTTCTAAACTTTTCTACCAAACATGTGGTTGTATGGCGATGGAGAATTTTCCTCCCAGGATATTCGCGTCGAAATTGTCTCTCAACAAATGTAGATGACTTTGTTGCAAAATACACTTCCAGAATTTTTATCCTCTGTTAAACCGAAATCTACTCGGAGTGATTCATCTTGATATGAAATAAAACCTACAGGTATGGTATGCAACTTAACTAAAAAAGAAAAAGAAACAACTATTTTTTTAGATAATAGGGACCTTTAATTAGATGTGTGTTTAAATGAGATCGGACGGAACTGTTCTCGTCAATTCTGTGGTGGTGTAGCCACTGTAAATGTTTACATATTTGGATAGTTGAAGAACGCAGTTCTTCAAAGGACATATAGATTCGTAAATACCAGTTTCTCTGCAGTTTAGATTTTGCATGTGAATTATTATAATTGACGAGGAGGTTGGCAGTTTTGAATTTTTTTCATAATAGATAATAATATAATTTTCTTGTTTGAATTGGTTAGTGTTGTATAATTTCGGATGATATTGCGAGGTGAAGATTCGTTCTATCTGAAGTTATCTTGCATTTAAATTTTGTAAAAATATTAATGTTATTGTTTTTGTTGCCGTTGGTTAAGTTGCGAAGAAATCCTACATTAAATAACATCAATTATGAACACGGTAACAATGTGCTGACTGTGTTCGGAACTTAACATACACAAGACACTATATACATAAACTTTACACATGTTTGTTTAAAAGTAAGACAAAATTAATTTTTGATAATGGCTAAAAGTACAGCTGAAAGCACTCGAAAGTACAAAACCTTTGAACAATTCTTATATAGTTTGAGTTTTGAAAAATAAAACTTAAAAGAACACAAAAACATATATAAAAACACTTAATGATAATACTCCGTCATTCATTTTATAAAAATAATAATTAAAGTATTTTGTTAAATTTTCTAATTCTTTCTAGGACATTCAAAATTCTTTCTTTTGGGGGTGGTCAGCAGTAGTTTAAAGGTCACTATAGGTGTTTTAGAGTTTTTTCGTTTTCGTAAAAACACATGGATTTGGAAATTCTTGCAAAAAACAAATAATTGTCGAATTTTAATGAATCTTTTAGGAATTATTCACAAATTAATGAAATTATTTTTTATATTTTTTTTAGAAAATCTTGGTAAATATAGATATAAATTTTTTTTACATCTGTTACCCCCATTTACTTAATTTTCGGAAATTTCATGAAAGTAAAATTTCAGCTTCTTCATATTAATTAAAAGCAGAAGTCCTTGGAGAATTCAAATCATAAATTTGTTTTTGTCGAACAGCAACACCTTATCAAAAATCTACTCCGAATCGTAAAATAAAAAAAATGTAATAAAACTATGAGATTATTTAATTAGAAAAGCTTTTAATTGCTTTTATACGTAAGATATATTAAGAACACTATAGTCTTCAGAAAAAGAATTTTTGATGACTAATGCATTTTTACAAGAATTGTTTTCCTTTTTTGAAATTTTTATTTTTTGAAATTTTATTTAGAAAAAATTATTAATTTTTGAATCTTTTAAAATTCTGCATTAATTCTATCCATTCAGATAATATTATTATTAAGCGAAAACTATATTTTCTAATCAAAAATGGTAAAGTTCAATGCCAGTAAAGTTCAATGCCAGTAGTCTTTTTTTTTAAAGACTAGCAGTATAGCCCTGCGTTGCTCGGGTGTAATGAAAGCTTTAAAACTAATCCATGGTCCTGGAACTCAGACTCAGCCTAAAGAATATTTGTGTGAAGTTTGGTGAGAATCGGATAATAATTGTGGATTTGTATTAAGGACATACAGACAGCTAAACAGACACACACACAAACATCTTACCTTTTATATATATATATATATATATATATATATATATATATATTATCGATTTCTGCACTATTGTAAGAACTGCAACCTTGAAACTTCTAAATATCGTTTCATATGTTTTTGTCTATGAGTGTATCAAATTTGATTAAAATCGGACCACTCCTTCTATAACCCGACTTTTTCGATTATCGATTTTCGATATTTATCGGGGGTACCTCAACACAAAACCTAACTAAGAACACTCGCAGATGCTTATGTGTAAAATTTCAAGAAAATCGGTTCAGCCGTTTTGGAGTCTATAGATAACGGATACACACACACACACACACACACACACACACACATAGACAAAGTTCCATTTATAAATAAGTTAAAATTTAAAAATTTTTTGTGTATAAACTTGCTCATTTTTAAAAGTTGACAGTTGGGACATACAATGAATACCCATTTTATACAAAAAATGCTTGTCGCTTCAAGTTTGCAATGACAGAATTTTCAATAGAGATTATCTGATCGGTAATATTTCTAATATTGTCAGAGTCTTTCAACTGCCGGAACATCCAAAACATCAACACCAAATGTGACTTAAGCGAGCTGAATATACACTATCCCAACCCAGATTAAACCGGAATCAAATGATGACTTATTAATCATACGTTCAGGACGTACAAACACAGATGTTTTTCTTAAATATAAGATAAAAAATGTGTGATCGGGTCATTGATTATCCAACAGACGGTAATATATCATGGAATCTGTGATTAAGAACCTGTGCTGGTAGCAAACTCCCTGCATACGTACAGAAAACGAGTTTATCAGATATACTAAGATAGAAAGTGATATATCACGGGAAGGAATATCAGGGAAAAGAATAGTGTAAGAATAATACTTAACACTGAAGATAGATTAGAAGAGATTTATTATACAACAGTACAATAAACCAATAGACGTACAAGAACACGAATAGTAACAGGAATAACGATCAAGTAGAAAATGTCGCCGCCTATGACGTATGCGTCCGTCTAGTGACGTATGCGTCCGTCTAGTGACGTATGCTGACGTATGCCCACCGCCAACCATCAAGTATATATGCTTTTCCTTGTCTCTCCTTCCCTCTACCCACCCCGTGAGTATCAGATTCCCAAAACCCTCTTTCCTCATTACATGTCCCAGAAACTTCAACTGTCTCTTCCTAATGTTAAGTGTCATTTTCCTTTTCCTTTTCATCCTCATTGTTGCTCACATGTTTGTGGAGAGAAAATATTGTCTACGTGCTGATGGGACACGGTGTTTAAAAGAAAACTGATTGATGGGAATACACAAGTGAGAATTGAAGTAGATAGATCTATCTTTCGCCCGGTTCACACTCCACCCACATCTATTGAACAGGTTAAGAGGCTCATCCCTTGTTCCCTGTTTAGGATGTGGTTTCCGGCTTTCTCTTTTCCAATTTTCTCACGTTGTTTTTTCTTTTTTTTTTTCAATTGGAGTAGATAGATCTCTCTATCGCCCGGTTTACACTCCACCCACGTCTATTGAACAGGTTAAGAGGCTCATCCCTTGTTCCCTATTTAGGATATTGTTTCCGGCTTTCTCTTTTCCAATCTTTTCACTATTACGTAGCCCCCTGCACATCAGTGGCGTTACCGCCTTGCTCGGGGTGATACTATTAAAAAAAAATTGTTGATATTGCCTACTGTTTCATCGCTTGTTATTTTGATCATAAATTCTCAAATAACTTTTTTTTTATTGAGGGCGTAGCAACTATCACTTTTGAGAGACCATGGAGTTTTGGGATTGATAGTCTCAGCTTCATCAACTAGACTTGAAAACACTCTCTTCCAAGGCTGACTTGTTATTGTCTTTTAGTTGAGTGCTTTTTCCTTCAGTGGCAATTTTCAGCCTCTCTTATCCTCTCTACATCCCTCGATGTAATTACTAAATTCAGCGAGTGCGATAGTTTGCAATGTCACAATATAGGGCACAATCACAAAGAAATATTCAAATATTTTTCCTTCTTTCAACTGGCTTATTTTTATTTGAAAATACTGCATAAATATTTAAATTAAAACTGAAGAAATCTTTATTTTTGTCTGAACTTCTGAGATGAGTTATTATTTGGATCATTTATATTCGGATTATATTCTTGTTATCACAACGTTCAGCTGTAGTGCCACACGGCCTTCACTTGCATATCGATTTGGGTAATCTACAGGGAATGACGAATTGAGCCCTTTATTTAATTTATGGGGATAGGCTGATCTCGTTCGACTGCTCATATGTCGGGATATCGTCTAGTTCTTATTTGTATTTTGGTCTGTTCACTTATTACTCGCCCATTTCCACTGAGTGTAAATACACACGGCCCGGCCAAGAGGTTGAACTCACAATAGCTATGTTACCAAATTCACAAACATTCTACCAATTGAAGATTTTCTTGGATGCTACCTTCAGTGAAAAGTGCATAAAAGAAAATCTGATGCCCAAATATTCAGTTCACACACATATGTGTGGGTAGAATTATATTTCAATAGTTTTGTTTTCCTTTGTATTGGTTCTATTATTAATTTCGTTTTATTAACCTTTTCCTTCGTTCTCACAATGTCGCTGAATTCAAAACCACCACAGGCATTGTCCAGATTCTAAGCCCTTTCGCTTTTCATAAAAATAAAAAAGAAAAGATTATATTTTGCTTCGCTAAAAATACATTTAGAGATTTTTAATTTATTTTAGCATTATGGGATGTGTTAGATACAATGCCCAGCCGTCATGTGGGTGTCTTTGGTGCACATGTTTTCTAATTAAAAAAATATATATATTTGTCCCGAAACTGAATTGAATTATTATGCATATCAGGCTGTTTATATTTAGATAGAGAACGCTTCTTATATTTGTTGCAGTGTTTTATTAGCATTTATATGGATTAAATTATCTGTAATTATATATCTGCATTCTTGTTAATCTTTTTGAGTTGGGCTGGGCAATGATAGTTTTCAAGATAATGTATTAATTGTCTAACCTATGTATAAGTCATTTGAATTTCGCATATACAATAATCTCTAAAAGGAATAAAAAATTAATAAACATTAGTTTGTTGAAATTTTATTTTTTTCTTATAAAGTTATTAACAATGATGTTATAATTACTATAATAACATTTTATTTAAGATAAATTTATTTTGGCCAGAGGTGATATGGATGTCTATATTAAATTTCTTTTCAAAATTTCTTTTTATAATGATATAGTCAATTGCTGATACTCCCTGACGAGTGGATGATGTGGATCCTGGAGTTTCTGTCTAGAAAACTCTGGAGTCGGAATGTGGAGGTAACATCAGTCAGCTAAGTGACTTGTAGTGAATAAAACAAGTTCTAGATTTAAAGATTTGAGCAGATATCTGTGCTGTTTGAAAAAGTTAATTTAATGTTTATATATCTTTATTAAGACTTTCGAAATCTTAGACATTAATGGCGGTGTTTTAAAAATAAAGTGTCTTTACTCAGACACATGTATCCACAACCTTTATAGTAATACGAAACATTAATAAGTATGTATATGGGTTGTCTATTTCAAATACGAGTATCTACAATAATAACATTTGAAGTAATGAAAATTAATTCTTTAGAAATATATATACATACATACACACACGGGCGCACTTATTTTAATTTTTATTTGTTTAACATTATTATTTTTTAATGGATATATATATATATATATATATATATATATATATATATATATATACTTAAACAGTACATTATAATTTTCACATTCTAACACTGACTCATTGATCTTTTGAGAAATAAACGAATTTATTCGAATTTTCGAAACCTTGCTTAACACACACAAAACCCGTGAGACTTCACACCTCGATGCGAAATGTTTTTCGGCCAACAGAAAACTAGGAAACATCTAAAAACAAAATTCAAATAACCTTCATTTATCAGAAACAAATTATGTTACGGACCCTTTTCGCGAGACGGTGCAAAGTTTGTTCGTCGTCCAATGGATAGGCCAGAATCACATCTGGGAGTAAATTCTCAAATGATCTTTTCGGGCCTCACAAACGAAATAAAAGACGGAGCAAATTCGATTCTAGACAGAGAGAGAAGATGACGAGCGTAATTACGATGCCCTTTGATAAACGTCAAGCGATCGTTATTATTATTACCGCTCTCTTTCCCTCCCACCTTCTTCGTCTTCGTCGTTCACCCGTCTGTCTCTTTTTATACTTGATAACCGAACGGAACCCTTTAAGACTGAGCAAATATTTCAAAGACAATCTTATCCAACGATAATACATACATACGTTCCTGCCTACGTACAAATAAATTCATTCTTGCAAGTTACTACTACAAACTCTTGATAAACTTAACTTCATAATACTGTTTCTTATTGAACGTTTAACTTCTACGAATTCATTTTATTCTTTTCTATTAAGAAATTTCTATTTAAACATACAAAAGTTATACTTTTATTTTTCCACAAAATCCACCTTCTGATAACCTTCTGATAATTCTGTATAAAACCTGTAAGTTGTAGAAAGTTTGGTTATGTTTTACTCAAGAACAATTTAATAAACATAAATCATCTCTCCACTTCAACAATATATATAAAATATACAGGGTGTATAACAATACTTTTACAAACTATGGGGGCAGGTTCCTCAAACTACAACAAAGACAAACAACAATATAAACATATGCCTATGCTTCTCATGCCTGAGTAATAGACGTCGTAAATAATTACAATTGAAGTCCACCAGTCCGACAAGTTGTAATTATATATATATATATATATATATATATATATATATACTAGCAGTATAGCCCGGTGTGTAATGAAAGCTTTAAAACGAATCCATGATCCTGGAACTAAGACTCAGTCTAAAGAATATTTGTGTGAACTTTGGTGTGACTCGGATAAAAATTGAGGATTTGTATTAAGGACATACAGACAGATAAACAGACACACACACACACACACACACACACACACACACACACACACACACACACACACACACATCTTGCCTTTTATATATATATATATATATATATATATAATCGATTTTCTGCACTATTGTAAAAACTGCAACCTTGAAACTTCTGAATATCGTTTCTTATGTCTTTGTCTATGAGTGTATCAAATTTGATTAACATCTGACGACTCCTTCTATAACCCGATTTTTTCGATTATCGATTTTCGATATTTATCGGAGATACCTCAATACGAAACCTAGCTAAGAACACTCGTAGACACTTATAGTACAACTGTGTAAATTTTCAAGAAAATCGGTTCAACCATTTTGGAGTCTATAGGCAACGGATACACACACACACACACACACACACACACACACACACACACACACACAGAGACGCACACACACACACACACACACACACACAGACAACGTTCCATTTATAAATAAGTTAATATATAGTAAACAACTAACCTAGTGAGCCAACGAACCTACCAAGGTTTCACCAAATTTGCTCTCTAGGTTATTTATTTACTTTGCTTGCTCTACTTGCG
This sequence comes from Ascarosepion bandense, assembly GCA_037127315.1. Classification (NCBI taxonomy): domain Eukaryota; kingdom Metazoa; phylum Mollusca; class Cephalopoda; order Sepiida; family Sepiidae; genus Ascarosepion; species Ascarosepion bandense. The sequence continues at coordinate 4,937,209 of JBBBDQ010001018.1, read as the reverse complement.
TATTGAGCGCTTTTTGTTTTAGGTTACTCGTCTCGGGGTTTTTTTTTCGTTGGGCTGCGTACTTTGACTGATGTTCAAGTACTTAGCTCGTTCTTTTTTTATCACCATTTTTTCCTTCCGCGTATGTGCTCGGAGAGTTTTTCGAAACGAGTATAACGACAAGTTTACATTTATATATATATATATATATATATATATATATATATATATATATATATATATATGTATTATCATGTGGTTTCACATCCTTATTCATAGAAAAGCTTTTGCTGTACACGCCTAAACAATGGCAATCATTCTTACAATCATATATAGAAATACACGGGCATATACGAGATCGTATACAGCTACGCTTGCGAACGCAGACACAAAAAGGCTGTTATAAATAATGTTCTTATAAACTCGTAGTTCTGGTCAATAATATTTTCAAGCAAACACCGTAACAAAAGATTAGTCAAGAAACTGTTTAATCACATGGGTTAATAATACAATTTTAACAAAGAGTTCTTGGGCACATTTCTAACTGTGTCACCCGGGTTCAAACCTCACCAAAGTCGATTTATCAAGAAGGGGACCTCGATGTTATCGGTCTGGAGTAAGCTATCTCAGTGTGTGACACTTTTTGGAAAGTGTCTGAAAACCAGAGGCTGACAAAAAGGTATGTAAAATTGAGTAGACGGAACGCATCGATAGTTGTGCTAGCTCGAAGTCACTAGTCAGATTGGGGTGCTGGCTTCTCGGACTGTTGATTACGCTAGATAACGCGCTCTCTCCCAGAAACTGTAACTAAGGTCCACTCAGCATAGTTGCAGCATATACCAATGGTGGTCCCTGTGAGGGTCGAACAAACACAAATGTGTCTGAGCAAAAAGGTTTAGCTAGCTGCCCTATGAGGCGCCCTGACCATTCAAAACGAATATTGTAGTTAGTACGACAAACGTTGCAAATATTTTGCAAGTTCTGGTCCTTTGAGCTGACGTTCCTCTCATAATGAATGGGAGAGTCTTTGTTCAGGAATGTCCGGTTTTTTTTTTCTGCACAATAAATTCGCACGCACAAGAAAAAAGGAACAAAGAAATATAGACACAACTTAGCTATCGCACGCACACACACACACACACACACACACACACACACACACACACACACACACACACACACACACTTCATTTCGTTTGTTCATGAGAGTTAATGATTGCTTTCTTCTAAAATTGGAACTGCGGTCTTTGATCATTCTTTAAATCGAACAAGTTTAAGGAGCTTACAAGAATGGTGCCTTTAGCGTAAAAAAGACAATTCAAATGCTGCCTCCTCCGATATTTAGAGCAACAGACGAAATGTGGGTGCAAAGACTTCGGAGAAAAGAGGCAAGACACAAATGTAAATAATAAACACGAAGATGGCGAGATTAGTCTTACAATAATCTATATATAAACGCTGATGACGTTCGACCTCCAATCAATAAGATTAAATTGTTTGTGAGATCGAAGGAATAACACAGATAAATGTATTTATATGCATATAAGTATGTTTGTGCATATACAAGCCGCTCACAACACACACACACACACACACACACACACACACACACACACACACACACACACACACACACACACACACAGACACACACACACAGACACACACACATATATATTGGTAATTATAATAAATAAAGCTATTAGACGTTTTGTCCTTCAAAAATACATTTCAGGCTAATAAAAATTTTATAGGATATATGTATATACATATATATATGTGTGTGTGTGTGTGTGTATGTGTGTGTGTGTGTGTAAATTGTTGGTTATAATCCGTGGAAAGGAACAGTAAGGTGAAAAAGAAGACAAGAAGAAAACTATTTTCGCCCACGCGTTTCGTCTAATGACGGATTTTTTCAAGGTAAAGAAATTAAATGAATTTTATTTTAGACAAAATATTTATAAGTTGTTGGTTACTGGAAAAAACGCTCATAAAATATTCATAAACTCAACTGAAATTACAAAAAACATTTAAATAATGCCGCAGTTCATACAAGAAAGACATTTTTTCATGCTCAGTATATTGTTATAAGATGTTCAAACGATGGAAATTAAACGTTATTTAAAATAAAATGATATTAATTTCTCTGACTTGATAAAGTCTTTCAGTAGACAAAAATTTAGTTTTCTTTTAGTCTACTTCAGTCATCCACATACAAGCCTGCTTCGCTGTATCACAGATCAGTGGTGTGGTTAGATACATCCACTTGCGTCTAGCCGAGATCGAAACTCGACCGATTTGATGTCAGCCGGAGTCGCAACCCACTAAGCCATAGGCGCATGCAAGAAGAGTACAGAAATTTTAACGTGTTCTATATAAACGGTGTATACACACGCCAGTCACTGAAAGTACCAAATTCAATTATGAAGAGTATATATATATATATATATATATATATATATATATATATATATATATATATATATATACATATATATACATATATATATATATATATATGCATATTACGGAAATTAACAAAACTTGGTTATAAACAACCGACAGTTTGAAATGAATTGTTTGAACATAATTTTTTTATCGATACTTGTATTTAAGTAGATATTCTGTTTTTTAATTAGAGAGTATTATATATTTCTATCTACCAGCCTGCTTATTTACGATAAATTTTTATTACGGAAATGTGTGTCATTCGGCAGGATTCGAACCTGCGACCCCTATCCAGATAGGGGAAGCTACCATGTGATCTGACACGTCTTAGACCTCTCGACCACGAATGACCATTAGTCTAAACGAGGTTTTTTAATCAAGCCTAATTAAAAAACAGAATATCTACTTAAATACGAGAATCGAAAAAAATAATGCTCAAACAATTCATTTCACGCACACACACACACACACACACACACACACACATACACACACACACACACAGACATATATATATATATATATATATATATATATATATAATTCCGAATTGTACATTCGTTGAATAGCTATTTCAGCGAGGAAATTCTCGCTTCTTCAGCAACGATCAAAAACCAGAAGATTTATTAATTCAAATATGATATATACCGGAAGGTGCACAAGAATATATTTTTGTTTTTGATCGTTGCCGAATAAGAGAGAATTTTCTCACTGAAATACCTTCTTCAACAAATGTAGAATTCGCAATTTTCTTTATATGATATACATATATGGCTCTGAAAATAGATTATACAATTTACATCGAGTCCTCCACCTGGATCATTTTAATATTAATAAAATTGATATGAATAGGAACTGGTTTTTGGCATTTTACTTATATGCTCATCCATTTTTTTTATTTAATATATATATATATATATATATATATATATATATATATATATATATACTAGGAGTGTAGACCGGCGTTGCTCGGGTGTAATGAAAGCTTTAAAACTAATCCATGGTCCCAGAACTCAGACTCTTTGGACGTTGGCACGAAAAACTAAAAAAGCAATAGCTGTTTACAGTTAAAGCGAAACCGTTGACTGAAAGAAAAATGAATGGATGTAAGTCAAATTTTGATTTCCTGGTATCGATATCAAATAAGTTTTTTGTCTTAAACTGAATTTTGAAGGTTAAATAAGTCCTTTGAGTAAATGGTATCATGGCTGAGACTAAGAACTACAATTATACCTACTTAGAGCCAAACGCGAAACAAAAACTAAAATAAAAGTGCTGAAAAAAAATACAGACATACAGGCAGATAAACAGACACACACACAAATATCTTGCCTTATATATATATTATCGATTTTCTGCACTATTGTAAGAACTGCAACCTTGAAACTTCTGAATATTGTTTCTTATGTCTTTGTCTATGAGTGTATCAAATTTGATTAAAATCGGACCACTCCTTCAATAACCCGATTTTTTCGATTATCGATTTTTGATATTTATCGGGGGTACCTCAACACAAAACCTAGTTAAGAACACTCGCAGACGCTTATAGTAGAACTGTGTAAAATTTCAAAAAATTCTGTTCGGCTGTTTCGTAGTCTATAGGTAACGGACACACACACACAGACACATACACAGACAAAGTTTCATTTATAAACAAAGTTCCATTTTATAAATAAGTTTATATATATATATATATATCTGTGTGTGTGTGTGTGTGCGTGTGTGTGTGTGTGTGTGTGTGTGTGTGTGTGTGTGTGTGTGTGAAATCCTTAAACGGAGAGGAGAATTCAAATAGATCAATTTAATATAAATTATTAAAGAGGTTGATTTATACATAGAGCTCAATGGGTGCTATTAATAGCGATATGGTCCTGGGTATGATGTTGAACTGCATCCGGCAGCAAGGCCTCTGATTGGGAGGTTGTAAGGAGCTTGGAACAGTCTCTTAATTGCTGTTACCAGGTCCACCCTGACCCGGAGTAGTAGCACATGTTATCTATGGCAAATAGTTAACCACAAACTGGAATCAAAACACTATGAAAGGATAAAAATAGACTTTTATAGAAATATATGCATAAAAAAATATTTTTATAGAAAAATATACATTTTGAAGGATTGATTGTTATTACTAAACAATACATTTTTTAGGGAAAAATGTTACCAGCAATACATTTCTGAATAAAAACTAGAAGACATCTCCAGTTTCCTAAAATATAAAAAAATATATAAAAACTTTTTCATGAAAATTTGACGAAATCAACTTTCTTACTATAACCGACCATTACAAAAAATCCTACTTTTTTGGCATTAACAACCCACAGAGGTTGATATACCGTTAAACAAAATTTACTCTTACTTAGAGTTATATAATATATATAGAACGCATCATCTAAGGTGATTTTTTTTTAATCGTATCACCCTGAGCAAGACGGTAACGCCACTGATGTGCAGGGGGCTACGTAAAAGTGACAAGATTGGAAAAGAGAAACCACATCCTAAACAAGGAACAAGGGATGAGCCTCATCAGGTGATCAATAGACGTGGGTATAGTGTAAAACGGGCGATAGTCTAGTCTATCTACTCCAATTGGAAAAAAATGAAAAGGAGTGAAAAGATTGGAAAAGAGAAAACCGGAAACCACAACCTAAACATGGAACAAGGGATGTGACTCTTCACCTGATCAATAGACGTGGGTGGAGTGTGAACCGGGCGATAGTCTAGTCTATCTACTCCAATTGGAAAAAAATGAAAAGGAGTGAAAAGATTGGAAAAGAGAAAACCGGAAACCACAACCTAAACATGGAACAAGGGATGAGCCTCTTCACCTGATCAATAGACGTGGGTGGAGTGTGAACCGGGCGATAGTCTAGTCTATCTACTCCAATTGGAAAAAAATGAAAAGGAGTGAAAAGATTGGAAAAGAGAAAACCGGAAACCACAACCTAAACATGGAACAAGGGATGAGCCTCTTCACCTGATCAATAGACGTGGGTGGAGTGTGAACCGGGCGATAGTCTAGTCTATCTACTCCAATTGGAAAAAAATGAAAAGGAGTGAAAAGATTGGAAAAGAGAAAACCGGAAACCACAACCTAAACATGGAACAAGGGATGTGTCTCTTCACCTGATCAATAGACGTGGGTGGAGTGTGAACCGGACGATAGTCTAGTCTATCTACTCCAATTGGAAAAAAATGAAAAGGAGTGAAAAGATTGGAAAAGAGAAAACCGGAAACCACAACCTAAACATGAACAAGGGATGTACCTCTTCACCTGATCAATAGACGTGGGTGGAGTGTGAACCAGGTGATAGTTTATAAACTATAATTTATTTCGATGGTTAAGTTTTTGGTACCCATCTCATCAGACCAGAAACTTCCTCGTCGGAATAAATTATATCTTAAATGATGCGTTGAGTTTCGGGGACTGCGAATATAGCAACAACACATTAAAGTGCATATAACATTTATATACTAGAGTCATTTTTCATTTTTACCATTTCCTGGTCAGATCCCTTGTACTGAAACGCATGCAGGATAAAAATTTCATGCCTACAACGTATACAAATTTTAAAAATTCTAAAATAACTGTAACACAGCGTGTTCGAACGTGTTTTTTTTAAAAACTCCATGACAATGAAACGCAGATTTGTCACACAATGGAACGTTTGTCTTCATAATTCATCCCTGAAGATGATCTTAGAAAAAGTAAAAAATACTTGTATTAAAAGAAAAACAAAACCTACGGCGCCTTCATTGATGGATTTCATCTCAATATAAAGAAACTGATTTCTCTCACTTCTCGTCTGTGGAATTCCCTTCCATTTACTTGCTTTCCCGACAGCTATAATCTCCAAGAATTTGAATGTAAAGTTAATAGTCATCTCCTATCCCACTAACCTGCATCTTCTCTCTCATGCTCCTTTCTCCGTCCACTCAACTCTCATCAGTATTCTCATCCTTCTCTTACCCACTTTCTGACACCCCCTATAACCTGTTACTCTTTTTCATATCGTTCCTCCTGTGTAACCTCCTGCAAAACGGTGGCAGTGAAATGCCTTGCTTGGGGCGATATGATTATAAAAAATATTCTATACTATTATAATGTGGATATAATGTGGGGGATCAATTATACATTATAATCAATATATAAATTGGTCCCTTACTTTATAGCCACATTTATCCTTCTCTCATGCTGCGTTCTCTACCCACTGAACTCTCATCAGGATTCACATCCTTCTCTTACCCACTTCCTGACACCCCCTATAACCTGTTACTCTTTTTCATATCGTTCCTCCTATGTAAACCCCCTGCAAAACAGTGATAATAAAATGCCTTGCTTGGGGCGATATGATTATAAAAAAAATTCTATACTATTATAATGTGGATATAATGTGGGGGATCAATTATACATTACAATCAATATATAAATTGGTCCCTCGCTTTATAGCCACATTCATCCTTCTCTCATGCTCCTTTCTCTATCCACTGAACTCTCATCAGTATTATTATCCTTCTATTACCCACTTCCTGACACATCCCTATAACCTGTCACTCTTTTTCATATCGTTCCTCCTATGTAAACCCCCTGCAAAACAGTGATAATAAAATGCCTTGCTTGGGGCGATATGATTATAATAAAAAAAAAAAACATTTGGAAAGGATTGATATAAAAATAAGTAGACACAATATGTCTATATTATTCAATGAATCATGTTTGAACATTTTTTTAATCATTTCACCCCATGCAAGGCAGAACAGCTACTGGTGCGCATGAGGGTACTGAAGAGGTGAGATGAGAAAGAGGAACAAGTTACAAGGGAGTCAGAGAATGAGTAAGAAAAGGATGAGACTACAGGTGTGAAGATGGCTGGATGAGAGTGGAGTGTAAAGAATTAGTTTCAACTCTTCTTTTTATTAATTGTATTGTTCATTTTCAGGTACGATGGTGGACTGAATAGTTCACATATTGACTATGAAGCCGTGAATCTAGAGCTGTGAAATCTTGCATGCATTAATTCACAACTTTTTTTTTAATAATAACTACATTGTTTTTTCTGGGCAAGACGATGGGGCTGAAATGTTCATAGGTTAACTATGATGACGTGAAACTAGAGCTGTGAGATACTGCACGTAATAATTAACAAATCTTATTAATAATTGTATTGTCTCTTTCCAGGTACGTGGGTGGGCTGAAAAGTTCATATGTTGACTATGAAGAGTTGAAGCTAGAGCTGCAAAATCATGCATTCGTTAATTAACAACCTTTCTTATTAATAACTATATTGTTTCTTTCTAGGTACGAGGGTTGGCTGAGTTGTTCTGATGCATTAATTAACAAATCTTATTAATATGTGCATTTTTCTTTCTAAGCACGAGGCTAGGCTGACAAGGTAATATATTTAACTGTATTGATTCATTTCAGGTATTATGGTGGGATGAAAAGTTCATAGGTTGACTATGAAGACGTGAAGCTGCGGCTGTGAAATATGGCATGCGTTAATTAATTAATTAACTAATCTCCTTATTAATAACTGCATTGATTCATTCCGGTTACGAGGGTGGGATGAAAAGTTCAGAGAATGACTTTGATGACGTGAAACTATAACTGTGAAATCTTGCATACATTATTTAACAACTCATATTAATAACTGCATTGTTTTTCTAGGTACTAAGGTGGGCTAAAAAGGTAATATATTTTCTATGAATACATGAATCTATGGATGTCAAATCTTGCATGCATTAATTAACGACTCTTTTTATTAATAATTACATTGTTTTTAAGTTATTATCAAGTGCATTGTTTCGTCCATGGGATTAGAATGGGTTGAAAATTTCATAGGTTGACTATGAAGCCGCGAAACTAGAGCTGTGAAGTCATGCATACATTAACAACTCTTCTTATTAATAACCGCATCGTTTCTTTCCAGTCCACTGACATCTGGCTTTTAAAAGCTCAGTTTTGTTAAAAAGAAATCATCGACAGCAGATAGCGGTTTCCAGTTGAGTGATTTTTCATGTTAGATATAAGAAGATAGTCAAGTAAAAAAACTATGGAGGGTGATCAATCAGACTAAATCTACTGTCACGCATAGGCAATCATTAAAATTAGGACCGGAGCTGATGCTAAAAAAACACCGGGCACAGAGAAAATTGCCCGAATTTATTAGTTGACAATGTGATGACGTCATCAGTGTCATCTGTTTCCAGAAACTATGATTTTTACGGATTTTTTCGGCTATTCCAATGGAAATTAGGCACAGAACGTGAACGAAAGCAGGAAATCGGGTGCGGACTTTCTGAGTATAACCAGTCTTTTCTCCCAAATTAATAAATAAGCAGATTTTTACTGCGTTCATTCGGATGTTTCTTCGTCTTTCTTTCTTTCTTTCTTTCTTTCTTTCTTTCTTTCTTTCTTTCTTTGTGAATTGTTTAGTTTAAATTCTGACGAAGACATTTTTCCATGCCCGGATTTTTACTATGATTGCACGGATCGGCCCTGGACCCGCGCCCGGTGGGCCCGGTAGTCTGATACAGCCATGATTAAAATCAAGACTGGAGTCTTGCCCTAATGAAACAAAACCCCCTTCATCAGTTTTCCTAGACATTTCTTCTTGATAGACTTTTGTAACTAATTCGGTCAATTGACATAGTACTGGACATTGATGGTGGGACACTTTTGAAGATAGTCAATAAATAGAATGACTTTTATATTCCCCCAAAACTGAGATCGTCACCTTCTTTGCAGATGGAATAAGTCATGGCCTTCTTTGGAAAAGGTGAGGATAACTTTTTTCAACCATGTGGTGAACACGAACAATGTTTTTCTCTGTGGTATCAGTTGCAGGACATTCAGATTACTAAGAACTATCCACACACACACACACACACACACACACACACACACACACACACACACACACATCATTATTATGACTATTATCGTTTTTACTTGGATTCACATTATAAATTTATAAATAGAAAACACTAAACCTATTTCTACACACGGATACATCAAATCTTTGTATACCAAATATTTGAGATCACCAATTAAAAAATAGCTCTGACACTTGAACCACCTGACATTTTGTAGCATTGAACTCGATATTGACACCAAAATTTTATGATCATCAATGTTTGGTGCAAAATTACTATTCATAATCAACCGATCAAATCAAATCATAATCAACCAATCAAATGCAATTTTAAACAGATAGCAATCTGAGCCCACTTTTTACATAAAACGCAAGCATTCAACAACTCCAGTTAGATGCGAAACATATCATGGGATTGGCACACACCTCTACATCGCAATTTAACTTTTAAAAATCATAGAACTTTGTAACTGGTAAAGCTACTTTAGATATATAAAACCTAAATATACATTAATGATTTAACACTTATTATAAAAGTAATTTAAACTAGCAATATCATTTTAAAATAAACTATTTCTCAAAACATCAATCCCTATATAAAACTGATGTTTATGAATTCATTTGTCTAATTGGAGATATTTATGTCATATATAGGTTACCGAACTACACTTGCTCGAAGACAATGTTAGATTTTTCCGTAATATACTCGCCATATATCAGAATAAAGTGCTATCAAACAACACATGAATAAGTACCATAAGAACCTTAGTAAAAATTAAACAACTCCCTATAAACAACAACATTTTATTAAAATCATCTATTGTGCGTTGTGGTGCATTGGATATCGGCTCGGAACGAGAAATCGGGGAGCCGAGTTTGAATTCCAGCCGAATTCATTGCATTCACTTACGCGCAAATATAGCTGGGAAATGTATTAATCCGTCTATTCCTTCCAGTCATGGGTTAAATAACAGGACAGATTGGGTTCTGTAGCCTTGGTCGGCAACCAGTCTACCACAGAAAGCAATGGCAACCTACTCAGTCAGTCATGTCTCTTCTACCCAGTCAGTCATGTCTCTTTCGAGACATGATCGCCCAAGCGTGTATCACGTATGGCACTTAACTGACTCATATGAGACAGAAGCCATCACAAATTAATAAAATTAATTTCCAGTCCAACCTAGCATTCCCCTTCTTCTTTTTGCTCAGGACGTTTGTGGTAATGGATCTCCACAGCTTCCCGTTTCTTAAGAACATTTAACTTTTTGCCATCCCTCCCTTATTCTGCTCTACCATCCGTTAACTCAAACTCACCAGGTAGATTGAGCATTGCTTTCTACTGACCCTTTTACATTTGATCTATCCTGTATTAACTTTTCCAAGCCCTCCCTCTCATTATGTATTTCAGAAACTTCAACTGTCTCTTTCCTTTTAAGAAAAACACGTCATCACACATGTTCTATGCTCGTTGTTGTGACACATGACAGAAGAGACTGTTTTTTAGTTTTGTCTAATTAAATTTAAATAGAACACCGAAATAAATGCGCTGTGAACCCCCATCACTAGTCCTTCGCGTCAACGCCCAAAATCTCCGCGATAGTCGATCACTTCGTTCCAAACCGGGCTCTGTCCCACGTTGTGTTCGATTAATCATAAAGCCGGTTTGGATTAAAAGACGACGAAATCTGCTGCATCGACGATCCAGACAAAGCTCGGAACCACGATAAGAAAAGGAAAACTTTGTGTAATTAACAATAAGGTGTTTATATATACGTTCTCTTCGGTGCAGTATTTGGTTAGAGTTTATCAGTCTTGCATGCAGACAACTATAATTCAAACCCACAAGGTTCTTTTAAGGCAGTCTGTTACGTGACAATATGTCTCTCGAGTTAAGTCGCCCACTCTTGAACTCAACTTAACTCAACTGTTTAAAAACCCACCGACTCTTGCTTATATGGAGCCTCGCATCCAGAGGGGGTAGTTGTGGCGCACACTAGGTACTCTAACATTTTCAAATAACCAATAAGGCATTTTTCTTTTGGTCACCTGATCAACCTAGTTTTCTTTTCTCCTGTGTGAATGCCTTTTACTACTTCTAGAAGGGTGTGGAAGGTTTCTCTGACTTTCCTGAAATCCACCGAGCCTTTTTTTTTAAATCGGTAATCTGATCAACCTCGTCTTCTTTTCTCCTGTGAGTGCCTCTTACCATTGTCCGGAGGGTGTAGTTCAGCCCAAACGGCTCAATTTGTTGTGTGGTCGTTTTACATATCCGTGTCCTATCATTTTAATCGACGTAAGAAATTATCTTGCTTCGGTCGAAAAGAAAAACCATATGTTTCTATTTTAATTATCAGCGTTGTAAAATTCCAAAAAGAACCAAGAAAACTTTATTTCTGGGAATTCCGTCACCTTTTGACCATGGGGTGGCTAGTCTCTAAAGGTCATAAAATTCTTCATTACAGGGAAAAGTCTGTTTCAAATCAAATCTTTAGACTGCTGTCATTTTATCAATGGTCGTTAAATTTTCCAATAACCGAGAGACTCACTTTTCGCAAAAATAGCTATTGCGATATTTACGACAAGAATCTTTATCCGAATTTGCAGCAAGCACACAAGAGTCATACAAAATAACTTTAACCATTTTCCTTGGGTGGTCTTTTTAGAATATTTCTCGCCTAGCTTCCAGTAGATGAAGAAGAAAGAGATAAATATTCAAATATTATCTTTTCTACTGTCTCTTCTACCTTTCTGATCAACAGAAATAGAGTTACAACGCAACATGCGATTATTACTATTTTTCAAATGATCATGCACTCTTAAGAATCACACACAAGAGTTTAAAGATTTGATTCTTAAAATATTTCCTATATTAAGAATTGCCGTTTTTTTAAAGAACAAATCATAATTTAAAAAGAAATATAAACAAATTCAACCGTCGCAAAATATCTATACACCTTAATAACACCGACACACATATACAAAACTACGCCAATATATATATATATATATATATATATATATATATATATATCGAGTACGAGGGTAGATTTGTAATCTAAATTACGCAAAACCAAAAATAAGACTGACATCTCATTTTAAAAGATATGTTTACCAAAATTACACGAAAATATTCAAGAAAATCGCTATTAGCTTCAACCACAGAGTCCAGATGATTTCGGCATCTCTTGCATCTCTTCTGTACGGTCCCCTTGTTTAAGTTGATGAATGTTGCCTTAATTCTTGACTTCGGTTCACCTCTGGCGTACAATGAATTTTGTTAGTCTCTCAATCAACTGCGCCCCACGCATAATAATCAAGGGGTTTGAAGTCTGAGAAGTTAGATGGCCAAGGGGTGATTTGGTCGCAGAAATTGTTTGAGGGCGATGACTGGGTTCTCGTGCTTGTGTGGCAAGGTACAGAGTCCTGTTGCAAGAAGCCACCCTCTCGACCCAGACAGTACTACCTTCTCGCAACACTTGTAAACTTCCGTGTTAAATTCGAGGCCTCATTAACAAACTAGGGAGATATTTTCTTATCAAAACAACCAGAAAGAGTTTCTCGAGTTGCCATACATTCGTAATCACCATTACACTCATCCAACTCTTTCTAAATCCTCTACACTCTCATCAGATTGACACCCAAATACACTAAAATGTTCGTATTGGATCTTCTGGCGCGAATTCCAAGCAGTACAGCATGCCATTTTTAACTATCTGGCGGAATGAATTGCGTCATGGTGCTCTTTTTCTCATCGTGCCCAACTGACCCAACTACACTGTGTAGTCAAGAAAACCAAAAGCAACAACGCGCATGCACGAAATAAAAAATATACACATCTTATGTAAATTTACGAAACTGACATTAGACATATTTGGATTTTTTATTTGTTTAACAAAATATTAACAAATAAAACAAATATAAAAATTAACTAAATTAAACAAATAAAAAATTCAGAAGAGTTAGTATTTACAGTATTTACATTATTCGGACTATTGTCCTTATCTTTGTTGCCATTTGTGCGACGTTTCGGTCATTGCACGCACTGGCCTTCTTCATGTTCTAGGAATTTCGAGCCGAAAACTTTATTAGAATCAATGGGGTATATGAACTTCATTTCTTGCATAGTCGTGCCTCTTCTGGTAGTCATGAGTCATCTCCCTCTAATCATGTAGGTTACTCGTTCATCACTTCAATACCAGGCTACAGCACTATATATATATATATATATATATATATATATATATATAGTGCCCCCAAAATGTTTTATCACTCTTTAAATGACAATAAATGCAGAGTTTATTTATTTAAAAAAGAGATTAATGGTCAAAATTAAGAAATTTTATTGTTTATTGATTTGCAAGGGAAATTAATGTTTTAAATTAAATATTGGATAATTCATGTTTATGATTTTTCATAACGACGTCGAAGTCAAAACGTGAGTAAACTTATGGGGGCTGCTCTCTCTCTCTCTCTCTCTCTCTCTCTCTCTCTCTCTCTCTCTCTTATATATATATATATATATATATATTATCCTAAGTCGGTGGCATGACTCAGAGTTTTATGCACTACGCAATCATCAGGTGCATATTGCAAACTGACCGTTTAAGAACTTTAAATTGAAGTTTACTCGATGTTCGTGGAAGTTAAATTTTACAATATTAGGGGCTTATTTTTGACTTTTTCAAGATTATAATATAAACAGACAAAAATAACATGGAGATAAAAAAATTAAAATTAAAAAAAAAAAAAAAGAAAGAGGTGAATTTATGACCACATCCTGCCATAAAAATACTTCCACAAATACTTAGACCCAAATTAACACAGATTCGCCTGCGCATTTGTTTGTTTCTCACTCCCTTTATTTCTTCCTTTCTTATTTTCTTTTTCCTCAAAATATAATAATTTTGAACTACTCATTTAAAATTTAACTCCCACGGTTTTATTTTATCATATAATTTTTGTGTATTTATATTATATTCTTAATAAAATAATGCATGCCCAGATGTATATTTATTCTCATACCTATATATATATATTTTTTTTTCTAATCATATACTGTTAAATATAAGAGACAATGAATGTCTATTATGTTTAATCATGAGCAGTTCTAAACGTCGTATTTTGGTTTTAATTTCAGTTGAAATTAAAGACAAAAATTCTCCAACATTTGGATAATTTTTTATTAATTTGGTTCTAAGCTTTCGGCTTATTATTATTATGAACATGACAAAAAGTGTTGTTTAATTTTCTTGCATGAGTTCAAACTTGGGCACAGTGTTTCCCAAAGTTCTTCCGATATGCACAGAGAATGAGGGAATGAGTCCACAAGTGTTCGAATGGTTTCAGAAATTCCGTACTAGTGATGAGAACCTTGAAGATGAAGAAGGTAGAGGACGGTCATGCAGTCTTGAAAACGAATCAATTGCAAGCAGTTGTTGAGCAAAACCCACATCAAAAAATCAGAGAAATGTCTCAGACGCCTGGTGTCACCACTGCAACAGTCTCACGTCATTTGCAAAGTATTGGCAGGGTCAAAAATCATGATAAATGAATTCCTCATGATCCCAATGAAAATAAAAAAACTTAGACGTTTTGAAGTATGCTTGATGCTCTTTCTGTGTAACACCATTGGTACCTTTCTTGATCGAAAAGTTACTGCTGTTGAAAAGTAGATCCATTATGATAACTGTAAATGGCCAGGTCAGTGGCTTGATCGTGATGAGTATTCCAAGGATTTTCTAAATCCAAAGTTGTATTAGCAAAAGATTACATGGACTGTCCGGTGATCTACAATTGGTGTTGTCCACTCCAGCTTTCTGGAAACCAATCAGAGCATTAATGCAAAGCTTTACTGCAATCAATTTGCTGAAATGCCTGCAAACAATTTCCGTGCATGCCTGCAAAAAATGAGACATGCATTGGTGAATCAACGAAGTCCAATTCTGCTCCATGATGATGCGCGACCAAATGTCGAAAGAATGATTTTATATATATATATATATATATATATATATATATATATATATATATATACTATCCTAAGTCGGTGGCATGACTCAGAGTTTTATGCACTACGCAATCATGATGATGATGCGCGACCACATGTTGAAAGAATGACTTTGAAAAAACTCCCAAACTTGTGATCCAAGTGTTTATCTATCCTCCATATTCTCCTGATCTTTCAGCCACTGATTATCATTTTTAAGCACTTAAGCACATTACAAGTGGTAAAACTTTTAGATCCAAGCCAGATGCTGAATCAGCTTTCAAATATTTCCTTACATTACAGCCAATAACTTTTTAGCAACGAGGAATAATTAAACCTGTTGATCGATGGCAGACGTGCATAGAGGCTTAAGGCTTGTATTTTGACTAATTTCAACATTCCTACAACTAATTTTTTAAGAATAGACTTTTTTTTTCTGGAATCGTCCATTATTTTTTAAACAACCTTATACTAATTAAATTGACGATGCTTGAACCCACAGAAGATGGGAATCCATTTCATGAAGTCCTTGTATCTCTTCAGTGGAATCTTTATTTTTTTCGTTGGCCAAAGACTACTGATGCAAGTGTCATTTATACAGTATAATTATCTATCCTCGCCATGTGGGTAAACCACATAAAAGGTTCGAAGATAGATTCAAAGTAACACGAGACCCAGTATTATTCCTTTAATCTAAAGCAACTATAAACCAGAAAGCTCCCGGTGAATAGATATCTCCGTCGATGTTGCCAGAATTACCAGTTTACAGAAGCCAGACTATACAATGCCAAAAGCTTTTAATAACACAGGAGAAAAAATTTGCACTAAAATATTTTTCTGTGTGATAAACCAGAGAGCGGAATTCGAATTCGAATTTAATTCGTTGCATCAACTTACGCTCAAATACTCTTGGGAAAGATATTAATCCGTCTCTTCTCTATCCAGCTATGGGCTAAATGGCAGGATAGAATTTTGTAACCTTGTTTGGCAACCAGTCTACCGTAGAAAGAAATGACAACATACCGAGGGAATATCTTCTGCATAATAATAAGTTATGGATCGAAAGAGACATGATCACCCAGGTGTGTATCATTTATGACACTTTACTGACAGGAATTTAGGCTTTAATACTTTCGTGATATTGTCCCAAGAGTTAATAGACCAATATTTCTCAACCATTTTTATTTTGTAGAACAAGTAAAACTCTGGGACATACTGGTAAGCCTTACAGAGAGATCGCGAATATTATTGGTGTCAGTCTTTTAACTGTCAGCCGTGTCATCCAGGCAAAGAAATAAACTGGATCCATCAGTCCAAAATGTAAAGGAAAATGCGGTTGGAAGTGAAAAACAACGCCAAGAGATGACGTATGTTATACGGGATCAGGAAAAATGTGCAAGATCCTAGGAAGACATTATTCTTTTGTTTCAGTTAATTTTCACAAGAGTAGAACAATGCAGTACTCTTTTCCAACGAAATCTTTATGTCTCTCAATACTTTGCTTAACTTTTGAAATGCGTCATTGCTCATGCCAATGCACCATGGAATTTATTAATGATTCACATATTTTAAAATGATTTATTATGAGTTATTTTACAAGTGTACATAAATATTCCATAGAATTTAATTGTTAAATACAAGTTTAGTGTCATTAAATTAGTTTTAATTAAAAAAAAACATATATATTTCCTATTTCTATAATACGATTACTGAACTAATCGATTACTAAAAATAAACTAAGCTTTTTTCAGCAAATGGTTATGGGTGTCTACAAAAACGAAAACAAAAAAAATAAGAGTAATAGTGGTCCATGGATAGAAAAAGTTCGAGAACCACTAGGCTAAAAAAAAAAAAATACGCCCGAGTTGGTCTCATCAAATTTTGTTTGAACATTCTTCTTCTTCTTTTTCTATATGCTCTGTCCTTTCAGGACGTAGGTGATCATGGCTATCCCTGGTGGCTCTTAGCACGCTTTCTCCTGTTAGACCACGTAACCCCCGTTCGTCATCCACCTGATCAGATCCTTCAAATATGTTATCCGCTGCTTTCCCTTGTCTCTTTTCCCTCTATCTTGCCTATTAGTATCAGATTCTCCAAGCCTCCCTTTCTCATTGCATTTCCCATGAACTTTAGCTGTCTCTTCCTGATGCTCAGTATTACTTTCCTTTTCGTTTCCATCCTTTACAAATCCTCATCATTGCTCACATGCTTGGTCCATGATATTCGCAACATCCTTCTGTAGAACCACATTTCAATTGCTTCAAGTTTTTCCTTCATCTTTTATGATATTGTCCAGCATTCACTACTATATTGAAGAACCGACATCACATAGCAATCCAGTACCTTTTTTCTTTGTTTCTAGCGAAATTTTCCTCTTTCTTAATACTTTACTCAACTTCTGGAGTGCTTTCTTCGCCATGCCAATCCGCCTGTGTCACACTCTCCGTTTTCTATTAGAACACTTCCCAAGTATTTAAAATTTTGCACCTGCTTGATTTTATTATCCCCCACCTGTATTTGGCATTTTGGGCTGTCCTTTGTGTTGATGACCATGCATTCGTCTTTTTTTAATTTTGAAAAGAGGCACAAACCTGCTATTATAACTAAATTTCAAAACTATAAAAGGCACTAAAAACACTCTACTACTGTCCTTAGGTGGTCTGGTGGATACCAGAGTTGGTTACACATGTGTTACTGCTATCTTATGATTATGAGTTCAATCCTTGGATCAAGTAGTAAAGCATCAATTCTTTAGAACCATATGATAACTGACATCACAGAGATACAATAATCAGCAAATACCCCGTATCAGTTAATCAGTAGAGACTTGATGATGGTCAAAAGTTACTTGGTCGAAACGGTGTGTCTATGATGACATCTATATCAACAATATTTCGAAATCATAAAGAATATTAAGATTTTGTTTTTACAATTTTATTAAATATTTTTAAACGATGTAATATGCATATGCAGCTGTTGGATGTGACAAACTTTGAGGAATTTCTTCCTTGAAATGCAGGCTAAGCATTTCGCGACGATGGGTAAAAAGATCATTAGCATGTAGTGAATTGAAAAAAATATTTCTAATATGGGGACCTTGGTCATAGTAACACAAAGCGTTGACTTCCGTGTCTAGGGATTTGGAAATAACAGGGTAAAAAAGCATACTTTTTTTAAAATAACAAACGTCTTATAAGATAAAGAGTGAATGAGGGAGACGAAGGATGGAAAGAGAGAGAGAGAAAAAAAGAGGGGGAACGAAAGAGAGAGAAAGAATGAGAGAGAGAGGGGGGAGGAGAAGAAGAGAAGGGACGGGGAGAGAAAGGGATGGTAGGAAATAACACCTATCCTAAATCCTGTTTTTATCGAAATAATGTTCTCACGTGCCACAGTGTTGAACACTATTAGGCATATGTAAACCATTTAACTATTAACCCAATGTTCGTCTTGATTGTACACATTCTTTGTCTTATCAAAACATGCACGCATGCACACATGCCCCCGAAAGAAAAAAATTCCATTTTTGGTTATAAACGCAGTTAACCAAATATACAATACAGGATGTTGAAAAGTAACTACCTACTCCGAATCAAAGAAAAAGATAATGAAATATAACAGTGGCGAATCATTTGTGGGAGAGCACGGTGGTGGGGGTGCGCATCGCCATGGGGCAGAAAGTTGCTTGGTGACTGGCAAGTTTGTTGCCTTGACTGGGAGTAAATTGCAAGCGAAATATTTCACTTCCAATATTTTCACCGCCTACAAAACAAAACAAAGCAACAAAAACAAAAAACCAAAAGATCTGGAGAATAGGACGGATGCGGAAGCAATTCGAAGTGCAATTCGAAGTGCAATTCGAAGTGCAATTCGAAGTGCAATTCATGTAGTTTTACCATCATTGCGATAGACTTGTGACACGGTGCGTTGTCTTGGTGAAAGATTACTTTTTTCTTCATTTGTGGACGTTTGTTAGCGATTTCTTCCTTCAAACGCACCAATAATATTCGCTTTTGATGGTCCTTCTTTTCTCAAGGTAATCGTTGAACAAAATACCTTACGCAAGCAAAGATACGGAAGCCAAAACCTTGGCTGCTGATGTTTGCGTCTTTGGTCGCTTTTGACGGCTTTTACCTACTACTGTCTACTCAGTTGACTCTGATTTGACTCCGGAGTAAAGTGGCAGATCCAGGTTTCATCCATTGTCACATATTAACACAAAAACTCCTGTTTGTTGCGTTGAAATAGTTGCAAACAATGTTCTGAATCATCGACGCTTTGTTGTTTCTGATCAAGTGTGAGCAAACGCGGCACCCACTTTGGGCACAGCTTACTCATTAACAAATGTTCATGCAAAATGGTGAATACACTGCTTTCTTGATATGTTCAACTCCTCTGTTATCTCACGCAACTTCAATTTACGACCGACCAAAACAACTTTGTAGATTTGTTTGGTGTTTTCCGGGACAGCTGCCGATTTTGAGCGACCCGAACGTTCAGCATTATTTGTGTCTGTACAACCGCGTTTATAGTCACCGTTGTTTCTGACCGAGCAGTGTCCGAATAACACTTATCAAGTCATTGCTTTGCTTGAACAGTATTTTTTCCCATCAGAAAGCAATGAAATTCAGTATTTTCCATTGTTTTGAAAATTTGCAACAGTAACACTTAAATAACTAATTTGAAAACTAATAATCCGATTGGATCAAAATTTTGTCACGTGCCATTTGAAGGTTAGTACTTTTTAATAATTATATGAATTTTTTTTTTATCAGTGGCGTTATCTATATGTCAGGCTCGAGAGTTATTGAGTGATGTATTATCTTTTCTTTCTCTATCGCTCCCCTTTTTCTCCTGACTGTTCCTTGTTGGACAGTATATCTGATAATATTCACCAACATATTTGTCTTCGGTGATTTTAATGCCCACCATGCCAATTAGTTGGAAAACTCTATTACTGATTTTGCTGGCATCAACACCCTGAATTTTGCGATCACCCAGTCTCTCACGCAAGTGGTGGACTTCCCCACACGTTTCCCCAGTATGCGTGAAGGACAAACCTCTGTGCTAGATTGCTTCCATCCCCGACTTCTGCCATGCCATGTAGCTTTGCCCTCTAATCAACTATTTCACCCCAAGCAAGGCATTCTACTGCCACTGTTGCGCAGGGGGTTACATAGAGGAAAGTGATGAGAAAGAGGGTTTAGTTATAGGTAATGGAAGTGGGGGGTAATAGACGGATGAGAATACTGGTGTAATGGGAGTAGAGTGGATGGAAAAAAGAGCTTAAGAGAAGGAATGCGAGTTAGTGAGATAGGAGATGTCTATTGACCTTACATTTAAATTCCTGCAGATTGTAGCTGTCGAGGAAGCAAGTATATAGAAGGGAATTCCAAAGGCGGGAAGTGCAAAAAAGAAGCTGTTAGAGTAGAAATTGCGGTTACATTTTATTGGTTTCGCTATAAAAGGGTGGAACCTAGTTGCTAGTCTAGTAGCTCGTGTAAATTTATACATAGGGGGCACCAGTGAGCTAAGTTCATTGGAGCAGAAACCGTGAATGTATTTGTAGAAGAGGCACAGGGAGCCACGTCGTGCTGGTGAAAGAGCGACTGCAGCCGATTTGCCAATTCGGTATCGATCACATAACAGATTCTTCATTGGATTTAGTCGAGAACCCCGACGTGAATAGCAGGGACACCCGACCAGATGTGGCAGCAGTATTCAATATACGGAAGGATGGTAGATTTATATATGTGCAAGATGGATTCAGACGGGAAAAAACTTCCAGGCTCTGCACAGAGAAACGACCTTCTTAGCAGCGGATTTAGCTATGGATTCGATATAGTTATTCTATTTGAAGTCCGCTGAGAGTGTTAGGCCAAGGAGGCGTAGTGTTTTTCTCTCAGGGAGACTTGCCTGACCCATGCTAATGGGTGGGGTAGGAGGGATTGTCTTTTATGGTTAATAGATAGCAACTTCGTTTTGAAAGCATTACAATTTACGAGCCATTTCTCACTCCTGTTCTCCACAGATTAAAGGTTCTCAATCTCGGCAGCGAGGTTCGCTTTGTCAACCTCAACAGACTTTTGATCAAGGCGAGAGTAAACGGCGGTGAGGTCAGCGTGTATGCCTACTTGGCAACAGCTTCTTTTCTTGCACTTCCCGCCTTTGGACTTTATTACATCGGGGAAATCGTTAATGTAGATCAGAAAAAGCGTAGAAACTAGAATATAGCTTTGAGGGACACCCGCGTTCGTATGGTAGAATTGGGTACCATGTCCGTTCAATACTACCTTCCTTGTGCGGTTTGAGAGGGAATGACTGGATTAGGTCAAACAATTGTCCAGTTATACCATAGCTCCGCAGCTTGCGTAGAAGGCCAGCATGCCAGACTCTATCAAACGCTTTGGAAATATCCAGGGAACAGTTCGAACTTCGTCATTCTTGTCGTGAGCCTGGTATATATACTCAGTAATGGTCGTTAGCATATCAGCAGTAAACCTGGTGAAGCGGAAACCATACTGTTTGTCCGAGAAGAATCTGTGGGCTATGAGATGCTGAACCACCTCGGCGTTGATAATGGCTTCGAACACATTGCCAAAGATCGGTAGGAGGCTGATAGGGCGGTAATTAGCGGGACCCGAGGAACTCTCCTTTATTCTTAAATATAGGAACTACAGAGGGAGACTTCCAACAGGCAGGAAGCAGATAGGCAGTAGTTGTAGAGATTAGAGAGGACAGAGGACAGAGGAGAGTTCAGGGCACATTTCTTCAAAACTAATATTGGAATTCCGTCACCTTCACTCGCTTTATGAGGGTCAAGCTTTGATATTATGTTAGAGACCAACAAGGGGGTAATGTGGACCTCATTTAGTTGGGCTTCAGTTCTAGGTAGGGAGTCGGGTGTAGATACTCCAGGTAAATTCAGTCCCGAATTGGTGGATAATCTGCAAGCAAAGTGCTCAGTCTTGTCCGCTGAAGAGGTGAGGACCTCAAATGCATTGATTAGAGGCGGGTATTGAGGTTTTATTGTTGTTAAGCATACTTTTACAGAGTCGCCAGTAATCTTTGGTGCCGAACTTAAGAGATGTTATGTGCTGCTTCATTCTGGCAGCTGATCACGCTATGATTTCTGTTAGTATATTTTCCACTCCCCTTCCCCCAGTAACCTCCGACGAGCTGAATCTCTGACTGCTGTCAAAGGTCGGGCTGAGAGGCACTACGAGATTTTCAGTGCGACGTCCCTTAGAAGAAAGTGTTTAGTCTCCCTGTTGAAGAATGCGCTTCCGAGATCTTCTCCAGGGTGAAAGCTGGCATCGATGCTTTCATCCCAACCAGGAAGTTGCACCTTAAACTGGTTCGCCGCTGCCAGCTCGGCCGTCATAGCCCACAGGAATCACTACTTCCGGCTTTATCAGAGTCACGTGTCTGACCTTAATAGGCGCCTATTTGCCTCTGATCGCAATGAGTGTAAGAAGGTCCTAAGCTGTTGTTTGATGAGAGAATAAAGCAGCGTATAGCAGTGCACAAGTTAAGCTACAAAGACTACTGGCGGATCTCCAAAAGTGCACCAAACAGCAGCAAATCTTCCATTCCCTCTTTAATTAATAAATATGAGGTCCTCACAGCTACATCGAACAAAGGCTCAGTGCTTTGCTTTCAGATTCTCCGCCAAATCATCACTTAATTCATCTGGACTATCCGCACCTACTAGAACTGAGGCTCAACTGAGAGACGTTTACATTACCCACTCGTTGGTCTCTGAAATAATTTCAAAATTTGACACCCATAAGGCGAGCGAAGGTGACAAATTTCAGTCATCGTCTTAAAGAAATGTGCCCCTGAACTCTCCTCTGTCCTCTCCAAACTTTACAACTACCGTGTCTCTGCTTCTTGCTTTCTTGCCTGCTGGAAGTCCTCATTTGTTTTTAGAAACTCAGGAGAACCCTCAAACTTCTCTAATTGTCGTCCTATCAGCCTCCTACTGATTTTTGGCAAAGTGTGCGAGATCATCATCTCATAGCCCACTGCCTGTTCACCAAAAAAACATTGTGGCTTCCGCTTAGGCATGTCTACCACTGGCATGCTAACAATATTGGAGTAGATAGACTAAACTATCGCCCGGTTCACACTCCACCCACGTCTATTGAACAGGTGAAGAGGCTCATCCTTTGTTTCCTGTTTAGGTTGTGGTTTCCGGTTTTTCTCTTTTTCAATCTTTTCACTCTTTTTTTATTTTATTTATTATTTTTTTTCAATTGGAGTAGATAGACTAAACTATCGCCCGGTTCACACCCCACCCACGTCTATTGATCAGGTGAAGAGGCTCATCCCTTGTTTCCTATTTAGGATGTGGTTTCCGGTTTTTCTCTTTTCCAATCTTTTCACTCTTTTTACCTAAAGTGGAACGACTACATTGAATTAATAGCTAAATCTACTGCTAAGGAGGTCGGGTCCCTGTGTCGGGCCAGGAAGTTTTTCTTTTCTTAGTCTATTATGCACATTTACAAATCTACCGACCGCCCGTGCATTGAATACTGTTGTTATATCTGGTTGTGCGCCTCTGCTATTCATCTTGGGGTTCTCGACAAAATCCAAAACAGAATCTGCAATGTAGTCGATCCTGACCTGGCGGCCTGACTCAAGCCTCTCTCTCACCGACGAGATGTGGCTTCCCTCTGTCTCTTCTACAAATACTTTCACGGATTCTGCTCCGACGAGCTTAGCTTCTTTGTGCACCCACTACTCGAATTTACTTGAGTTACTAGACTGGTGACAAGGTCCCATTCTTTTACTGTGGAAAAAATCAAGTGTAACCACAGCTTCTACTCTATCAGCTTCTTTTCTTGCACTTCCCGCTTGTGAAACTCCCTTCCGTATTCTTGTTTTCTTGATAGCTACAATCTCCAAGAGTTTAAATGCAATCTGTCATCTCTTGTCTCCTTGATTGCCATCCTTCTTTACACTTTGCTCTCATGCAGCTCTCTTCACACCAATGTACCCATCCTTCTCTTTCCCATTCTCCGACACCTACTGTGAAATGTTCTCCTCTCTCTTCACTCTCTTATTATGTAACCCCCCTGCGCACCAGTGGCAGAACTACCTTGCTTGGAGGGAGATGATTATAACAGCGTATCATAAATTATTTTGTCGACCCCGATCAGTTGTTCTTCGATTATGCGCAGTACGGACGGAAGTGCATTTCTTATTAGTTAAGTACATAGTCTCTATTGTTTTACCACTCGTAGACTGGTGCCAACCAAGGCTATAGAACCCAATATGTCCTGTTATTTAACCCATAACTGGAGGAAAGAGACGGATTAATACCTTTTCCAAGTGTATTTGTACGTAAGTGAATGCAAGGAATTCAACTGGAATTTGAACTCGGCTTCCCGATTTGTCGTTCCGAGTCGATATCCATTGCACCACAACGCACATTACTTCAGATTAACGTTACGAAAAACCAACGTTATAGAAGTAGCGACAAAAATAACGTTCATACCAAAGTTATAAAACTTTGTTATTACTGTCACATTCACGAGGTTTTGGCCGTTGTACGCTCCGGCTTTCTTCATATCTAATACATGGGGACCTTGCTACCCAAATTGATAAGATGTGCGGGTTGCAACTCGGAACAAAAAATCGAAATTCGAATTCTGGTCGAGTTCATTACATTGAATTTTCCTACCCACTCAGCTTTTCGTTAAATACTAGGACAGACCGAGCTCTCTGCAACCAATCTATGATAAAAATAACACTGAATGGAAAATTGCTAACGAAGCACATACCAGCCGTGAAAACGATTATAAAATTCGCAGTTAACTGCGATGCTGGACAGTAGACTTTATGATCTTAACTTAGGTCGAGAAGGTGAGCTACACAAATCAGTGGTCTGGCACTCCCAACTTATCGATCTGGCAATTTTCTATCGAAAAAAAATGACTGTTAACATGGATAACGCGCAGATTCAATGCCCTATTAAAAAACGTTTTTAAATACAAAACCTTTATAGATATATGTTTTTTTTTTTGCTGTTTATCAATTCTTTGTAGGTTATTTAAAGCTGAAACATGTTTTGGACTGTAAGACGGGTTTTACAGTACCGGTGTTCCCAAGTGATTCCCGATTCTAAATAGTGACCGGGCTCGAAGTTGTTCAGCTTCGGTGATTGAACGGGAACTAGTCTTTTCAGCGTGATTTGAAATTTGTTCTGGTGATTTCTTATGGGACAAAAAGCAATGGTCCAATATTTTCATGTAGTTTTCACCGGAAATATTTTATTTAATGGAAAAAGTTCCGAATGATCCTGTTGATAATAGCGACATCCAGACATTTATTTCTCGGATTCAATGATATTTACTTCTTGTTTCTCTGAATGATTCATTGCCCGCACAAATATATTTTACGTGTTATTTAAAAAAATCTATTTAAATTACTACAGAACCAGAACTTCGTGATCTACTTAAGGCAGAATCAATAAAAGACAGACATGATAAAAAATACATTCTTCTAAACTTTTAAAGATTTCACTGAAGATTGTTGCAAAAGAATTACGCAACCGCCCAGAAATATTAATTAAGAAAGCTGATAAATCTAACATCTTTGCTGTTTTAAACAAGTCTGACTAAACTTTAAAAATAGAACAGTTACTTGATTATCGCACCAAATTTCAAAAACTTACCAATAACCCTACCACTCAGCTAAAAGCAAAGAATAATAAATTAATCACAGCTAACATCGCGGAACAAAAATATCTAAAACTTACCAAAATAACTGGGGACTATAAACCAGGATACATTTATGGTTCTATCAAAACATACAAGCCTAACTTTCCGCTTCGCCCTACCCATTCCTATATACCAACTAACTGAAACGATAAACCAATTAATTACACCATACATACCTAACAAATATAGCATTAAATCACCTCTTGAACTTATACAAATATTAAAAACGGCAAAACCTAACAATGAAACTATAGCATCACTTGATATTGAAAATCTATTCACTAACATTACTGTGAGAGAAACCATTGACATTATTATAAAAAATATATATAATAATAATTTTCTGAACCCACTGAAAATTAAGCCTAAAATACTAAAAAAAAAAAAACTACTTTTAACATGTACCACCGAAGTCTCATGCTATAATCACAGAAATAATATATACGTACAACGGGACGGTGTTTCAATGAGCTCAGTTCTGGGTCCAACCTTCAGCAACATCTACATGGCCAATCTAGATAATAATATATTTAGTACCACTACAAAACCCTCCATCTACGTACGATATGTTGATGATATTATTATATTAGTTAAAAATATAGAAGAAATAATAAATCTCCATAAAAACTTTCAAAAAAAAAACTCTGTCCTCAAGTTTACATACGAAATTAACCAAGTCAATTCCTCCACAAAAAAGATATTTTACTCTGATCTTAAAAAAATAAAAAGACTCTCATTAATAATGACTACCCAAACCACATTGTAGATGAAGAAATATGACAATATTTCAAAAAACTCAATACACATCAAACAGAATATGGTATTTCTACAAAAGACCCTAAATATCAAACTCTTCTATTGTAACCATATGCACAATAACTACAAAGAGGATGAGAAAATAATAAAAAACCTCATTCGTACTAATATATCTTCCGTTGACCCTAATAAAAATTAAAATTAATAATATATTATAAAAGGTACAATACTACTGATTTGATTGTCCGTAATAGCTCCTTCCCAATAATTGATGTGTTACGTAAAACCAACATTATATATCAATTCAAATGTCCCTTGGGATAATGTATCTCCGACAAAAAAACAAAAAACAAAAAAAAAACAAAAACAAATATATATGTTGACTTTGCAACAACCACATTAACTAGACGTCTTACGTTACATTTGTCTGACCATTCATCCTTTTGTAAACATCTACAACAACATTCCTGGCTAATTCACAATATAAAAATTATGATCGATAATACAACTATCCTACACCAAGAAAACAACAAAAGCAGACTACAGATTCTCGAGGCAATATTCATTAAAACACTTAAGCCATCAATTAATAGAATCAGCTATGAATACTGTAGTAAGTTTCTAAAATGTCTGTGAAAAGAAAAGTTTTTTCATGCTTTAACACGTGCATGACCATGACATTAAAACATATAAAAAAAATTATATTTTGGATAATTTTAACGTTCTAATGAACGCTAGCAATTTGTCAACTGTTATATTTGAGGCAGGAAAAATGTACAGTAATTTTTAGCAACACGGTTTTCCGGTTACATTTGTTACCATAACTCACACCCCTGAAGATGATTTCGGAAAGAGGTTGAAAGTACTTGGGTACCTTAAGAAATGAATGGAAATAATATCTGTCAACATTACAGCTCATTTCTGACATCTTTTGATGGTAATACGCGAAAGATTATCCGTGAGTATGAACGGATTTTATGAAAAATATGCCAACATAGTGTTTGCAATTTATTTAATCTGACATATTTAAAAGAAAATTTGCTGCCTAAACACACACACACACACACACACACACACACACACACATATATATATATATATATATATATATATATATATATATATATATATATACAAACAAACAAGCTAAAGATTAATCCCCTGAGCTGTCAATGTGCCTCATACTAGCTTTGAGCGAATTGTTCTGGATAGAAAAAACTGAAGATATTTTTGTCTGAGGTAAATCAGAAATTTCGAAAAATCAATTGTATTCACCGGCTAAGAGACGAAAGGCAACGCCAAAAATTGTCAGCAAATATTCTTCTGGCTATGTCTTCGCTACTTCACAATAGATGGGCATGTATGCAGGTCACTAGCGGGACTGAAGTGTCACATATGATACAAATATAAAAACTGAAGGAGGTTGTCGGATCCTCTTACGTCGGAATCGACGAGAGAGTCTGTTTAATGGAATCAATTTCAACTCACACAAGATGACATCATATAAACTGTCAAACTATATATATATATATATATATATATATATACAAAAAGAGACTTGTACCCGCAGAAAAAACAAATGAATTTAAATAGAATTGAAGGGATAATGTACATAAGACCTTAGGACCCTTTCGGACAACATATTATCAAAGGTGCTCGTTGTCAGAATTTTTCAAATAATAGACAGGACACATAAATATGAATTGTACAAGGAAAAGTGTAACTCACTTAAAAACAAAGTTTTAATCAAAATTAATTAAAATTAAGGTGGTTGTAAACGTGAAGTTCCACAAGAGCAATAAAATGGAAAAAAAATCTATAGACTCCGAAACGGCTGAACAGATTTCCTTGAAACTTTACACAGTTGTACTATAAGCGGCTGCGAGTGTTCTTAGCTAAGTTTTGTGTCGAGGTATTCCCGATAAATATCGAAAATTGATAATCGATAAAATCGGGTTATAGAAGGAGTGGTCCGATTTTAATCAAATTTGATACGCTCATAGACAAAGACATAAGAAACAATATTCAGCAGTTTTAAGGTTGCAGTTCTTACAATAGTGGAGAAAATTTGATATCGATACCAGGAAATCAAAATTTCCATTCATTTTTCTTTCAGTCTACGGTTTCGCTTTACCTGGAAACAATCATTGTTTTTTAGCTTTTCGTGCCAACGTCCAAAGAGTCTGAGATCCATGACCATGGATTAGTTTTAAAGCTTTCATTACATCCGAGCAACGCCGAGCTATACCGCTAGTATATATATATATAAGAATAAATCTAAGAGCCAACAGACCGACCTAGGTTTCACCTAACGACTCGTCAGGGCAAGTCGGCTTGCTCTGACGAGCCGTTAGGTGAAACCTAGGTAGGTCTCTTGGCTCTTAGTTAGATTTATTCTTATTTGTTGCTCTACTGTTGTATTGAGCACTTTAGTGTTAGGGTTCTCGTCTCGGGTTTTTTTCTTTTCTACGAGTATTTTGACGTATGTTCAAGTACTTTGTTGGTTTCTTTTTTTATTTTCCCTTTTTTCCCCCTACGTGTTTAGTCTCGGTGGTTCTTCGAGACTGATTGAAATATATTAAAACAATTATTAATAGTATCATTATTATTGTTATTATTATTGTTACTATATATATATATATATATATATATATATATATATATATATATATTGTTAAATTATGAGAATGCTTAGTACCAATGTCGCCGTTTTTCAGAGATTCATTAGTAGAAAGGCATTTTTAGCAAGCAGGCTTTTTGTCGTAAAGTGCTCGATATCAAAATAGAGATAGAGCGTTAATAACGTAAAAAATGTCAGCCGAATACAGTAAAAAAGGTCAACCCAAAATGATAAGAAGCGGTCAACTCACTATAAAGCGATTAAGCTGACATTCACTTAAGAGCACTAAAAAGAACTCAACACAATAAAAAGCAATAAAAAGCAATAAAAAGCAATTAACCATCTGTAGAACCACGCACATACAAAGATATTAAATTACATCAAGCTCCATATAGATGAGAAAAAATCGAGAAAGAGCAACAGAGGAAACATAATCCCTGAAGAGTGAAGACATTACAGTAATTCTTTCGCGAGACTTCGAAGTCGGCATAACTCTGCTCAGTTAAATGACATACTTCTCCACATTATCTATCTATCTATCTATCTATCTATCTATCTATCTATCTATCTATCTGGTGCAAAAGCCTGAAATCTTAAATCAGTGATTTATGCTAGCAAACTGAGAGCATTACACGTACTAAAAAATAATATCACCCAAGAAATTGAAACTATAAAGGGGAATAACTCTGTTCTCAGAAATGTGCAAAGATCATGTGTCTTTCGAGTTAGAAAGTGTTTGAAAGAAGGTGGAATTCAGTTCGACCACTTATTGTAAGCTGTGAATTGTTATATAGTTCATTTTCATAAGTAAATCAACTGTAATATGTAAATTATACATTCTTGTATCGTAAATTGCCGATGTGTCCAGACTTTTGCACCAGCCTGTATTGTATATATATGTCATCAACATAAAACCCTGTTTCGCTGTAATACAGCTCATCGGTGTGGTTAAAAATCTACTTGCTTCTGGCCGAGATAAAAACTCGACAGATTTGGTGTCAGTCGGAGTCTC
Source organism: Ascarosepion bandense (assembly GCA_037127315.1). Classification (NCBI taxonomy): domain Eukaryota; kingdom Metazoa; phylum Mollusca; class Cephalopoda; order Sepiida; family Sepiidae; genus Ascarosepion; species Ascarosepion bandense. The sequence goes on along the minus strand of JBBBDQ010001018.1, from coordinate 4,906,809 downwards.
TGCATCCTAAGCTATAGGCGCATAGAATGAAAGAAGGAAAATTTTAGCGTGTTCTATATAAACGGTGTATACAAATGCCAGTCAGTGGAAGAACTCAATTCATTGCAGAAGAATAACACGTAAATCGCAGAAGTGGTAATTGTTTTTAAAATTTTCCTCTCCAGAGAGCTCGATCGTAATGAGAGCATAATATATTTGGAATCCACATACAAGGTATATATATTTAAACTTTTAATTTATTTAATTTTGTGTGGATACTCGTGCTTGAAAGAGACACCCAGTTTTTCTTTTAAACACTATATATAACATTTATCGGCCTATATATATATATATATATATATATATATATATATATATATATATATATTATTATGGACACTCCCATCGATTTCGATGTATGAGGGTCTAACCTTAGTAAGACATCCACACAGAGATTTGTTTATAGTGGTGAAGGCATTGTGTAGTACCATCCACACTTTTTGGAACTGCTGATAACAAACAATCGGTGCAGAAATCTGCCACAGATCGCATGAGCAGCAGACCTCAATTATTTAACCCATAATTGGAGGGAACGGACGGATTAATACCTTTTCCCAAGGGTACTAGTGCGCAAGTGAATGCAGTGTGCTCGACTGAAATTAGAACTCGGCTCACCGATTTCCCCCTCCAAGCCGACATCCACCGCACCACAACACACATCCGTGAACGCTAACAGCACCTGGTATTCCCAAGTGGGAACCGGTGTATTCAACGTGACATGACCGTTATATATATATATATATATCCGCAGACAGATCTGTTTAGCTGTATCACAGCTCAACTGTAGGGTTAGACTCCAATTGCTTTTAACCCAGGATTGAAACCCGACCGAATTGGCGTCAGTCGCCGATTCTACCTATGGGCGCTCGGTAGAAGAAGGCAGACTTTTTAGCGAGTATATTATCATTATACATGCCCAATAGCCAGAGTGCTCTAATTCATTATTGAATGAGCGATGCGTACATATATATATATATATATATATATATATATATATATATATATATATATATATATATATATTGGCAGCAAACCTTCCTTTAAATATGTTTCATTGAATGTAACAGAAAAGGAAAATCTTATAAGCTTTTGGGGGGGGGCTTTCTAATTTTCTTACAGATTTATTTTTGAAAGAACTAAGTGAGTTCAGATACTGTTTATAATGATTGCAGTTCGAAGCCCTTTTGGCCAATTCGTTAATTCAAGTAGTGGGGCCCGCTGTTAATTTTCAAGTAGAGGTAGCAGTATGCAAAGGAAACAGAAAACAATGCCAAGATAAGGAACAGAATACAGGAAACTACACAAAAAAATAAGGAGTAAATTAAGACAGGCTAAAGAAAGATGACTCAACAAATGTGCAGAAGCAGAGAGACTGAACACGACAAATAAAGAAGATATACATAAAAGCACTAACAGGACAAAAGACATGCTTAGCAACAAGATGTATAAAATCAAAGGACGGAACACTCATATTAGAGAAAGAAAAATACTTCAGTGATGGGACGAATATATAGGAGTTCCTTCCCACGACAAGAGAGAGCAACCGGAATACCGACCGGCAAGAAATATTAAAAACCGAAGTGCTTCTTCTTCTTCTATGTGCTCTGTTCCTTCAGGACATAGGCGATTATGGTTCTCCACGTCTCCCTATCCCTTGTGGCTCTTAATATGTTTGCTCCTGTTACTCTTGGCAACACCCGTTCCGTCATCCACCTGATCAGACCCTGCAAATATGTTATCCGCTTCCTTCCCCTGTCTCTCTTTCCTTCTATCTGACCAGTCAGTATCAGGTTCTCCAGGCTCTCCTTCCTCATTGCGTGTCCCAGGAACTTCAGTTGTCTCTTCCTAATGCTCAGTATTAATTTCCTTTTTGTTGCCATTCTTTCCAACACCTCATCGTTGCTTGCATGCTCAGTCCACGATATCCGCAGCATCTTTCTGTAGAACCACATTTCCGCTGCTTCCAGTTTTGTCCTCATTTTTGATGATATTGTCCAGCATTCACTGCCGTATTGAAGAACTGACATCACATAGCAATCCAGCACTCTTTTCTTTGTTTCTAGTGAAATTTTCCTGTGTGTTAGTACTTTACTCAGCTTCTGGAACTCGTCCTTTGCCATGCCAATTCGCCTTCGGATCTATGTGTTGCACTTTCCATCTCCTGTTAGAAGACTTCCTAGGTATTTAAAATTTTCTACTTGCTTGATTCTGGTATCCCCCACCTGTATTTGACATTTCGGGTTGTACCTTTTGCTGATGACCATGCATTCAGCTTTCTTAAAGTTTATTTGTAGTCCTTTTTTGTCACTCTCATACAGAAGGTAGCGGTGGAGAGTGACCGAAGTGCAAGCTAGCCAAATTGAACAGAAACAAAGCAGCAGGACCAGCCAGTATTTTAATAGAAATGCTGACAGCCTTAGACGGCTTTGGCGTAGACAGAATCAAAGAAATAATAAACGAAATCTACAACAGTAGCGATAAACCGGAGGAACTAAGCAGACCAATTTTCATAGCACTACCTACGAAGCAAAGGAATGTGAACTCAAAAATCATCGTCCGGATTCTTATGAACAGAACGCAAAGCAGAATCAAGCCATAGATAGGACAAGAACAGTGGGGATTCATTAAAAACACCGGAAAAAGGAACGCGATATTCCTGGTCAGAATGCCATCTGAAAGAACCGTACAAATACAGAAGAACCTGCATCTGTGCTTTATAGACTACGCAAAAGCGTTTGACAAAGTACATCAGAAAAAGAGATGGAGTCCTTGCCAGGATTCGTTGTTGGGGGCTAAAATCTCAGCAGTATAAGATACGTAGATGACACAGTGCTGACAGCAGACACAGAAAGAAAAATGCAGGACCTTCTATCGAAGGTAGAAAAAGAAAATGAGAAGAAAGGACTGAGCATAAACGTCAAGAAAACTGAATGTATGGTCATCAGCAAAAGGAGGAGACCAATATGCCAACAACAAGTCGGAGAAACTAAAATAAAACAAGTAAAGAAATTTAAATACCTGGGACATGTTCTGACAGAGGATGAATAGTGGGAGACTAAGATCCGAAGACGCATTGGCATGGTCAAGGAAGCATCTCAAAAGCTAACCAGATTACTGAGAGACGGGAAAACCTCATTGGAAAAAAAAAAAAAAGTAGTGCTGGACTGCTATGTGATATCTGTCTTTCTGTATGGACGATCTCTTTAAGGATGAAGGAGATACTCGTGGCAGCAGAAATGTTGTTCTACAGAAGGATGCTGAGGATACCATGGGCCAAGAACGTGATCAACGACGAGGTATTTAAGAGGATGCGAAATAGAAGAAAACTTATACTTAACATTAGGAAGAGGCATATGAGTTTTTTGGGACACGTAATGAGGAAGGAGGGTTTGGAGAGTCTGATACTCATAGGACGGATAGAGAGAAATCGAGACTGGAGAAATCAGTTTGATAGGCTTGAGCAAATGGATGATGGAGCGAGGTTTGGGAGAGATACCAAGAGGAAAAATTTTAAGAGCGACAAGGGACAGGAGCAGATGGAAGTCCATGATCGCCTGCGTCTGCAAGGGACACGACATACGAAGAAGAAGAAACAGTCATTTCAGGCTGGGTGATAGGATGTGGCCATAGATTTATGTTGGGGTGTCTTCTTAAAAGATCACCAACACATTCGAACTGATTTTTAAATAATGGTACATGGCTTGAATTATTTTATACAAAGTGCCTCGAAAATTTTCAGTCGCCGTCGGCAGACAGATTTATCTAGTATATTTTTTAGTACCGAAATTTTTCGAATGAGGACAGGCAGTAGTCTGTATGTGTCAAGATGTTTTTATAACACTGATATAACTTAAATGGTTTGTCAGCCTTCAGGAGAGGGTGGTTGTTATGTGTCCAATATAGATTTATGTTTAATGACAAGAAGCACTGTCTAGTACCGGACAATTAAATTAATATACTATATTGCTAATTTTTTAGTTTGGATGTTATAGGCGTGTTATTTGTTATTATGAGGTTGACATTTTTAATTTTCTATGGTATATGTTTTCCACGTTTGCTAGTGTCAACACATGAAATGTGTTATTTAATGATGGCGAATTCAACCTGCTTATGATTGTTGTGCATCTGGTTACCTTAAAAACAATAAAGGTTTTTTGTACTATATTTTTTAGTGTTGGTGTCGTTTCAGTTGAAAGAAGTTACATAAATAAAAGCCGTTTTGAAAAACTTCGAGTTTGATATATTCAACGATACAGTTGAATGTAAAAGATATGCCGCTGATCGTTTTGCCTCGTTAATGAAGAATTTGTTCTTGTGAAATAAAGTTCTCTTTCTTATAACGCAGGTTCATCGTCGAAATATCACAAAGTATACGTTTTACAAACTCATATATTTCCCTTTTCCATTTACACTATTTACATTGTTCAGACTGTTGTTCTTGTCTTTACTGTAACATTTATGACGTTTCGGCCGTTGTACGCTCCGGCCTTCTTCAGATGATTTTTGCTGGAATTTGGAACTAAACTCTTTATTTAGTTTACGGAGGTAGATTGTTTTAATCCAACACACCATCCTTTAGGCTATCACAATTTTAGTTAATTCCCCTTGATAGCTCCCCTTAAGTCAACGTCCTCTGTGTGACGATAAACTACATCCGGCAGCAAGGCTGCTGATTCTGAGGAGAGAATGGAACCACCTTTTAACTGCTGTTGTTCTCAGGTCCACACTGACCCGGGCGGTAACACCTGTTATGGTCCCAGCTATGGGCAAATAGTTAACCCCCAAACTGGGGTCAAATACCATGAAAGTATAAAAAAAGATTTTTAGAGTAATACATTTTTTTAATATTACCAGCAATACAGAAAAAAATACTAAGAATACAATTTTTGGAAAAATATGTTATCAAAAATTCATTTAACAAAATGAAAAATTACCAGAATACATTTTTGAAAAAAAAAGAAAATAATTGCAACAATACATTAAAAAAATTACCAACAATATTTAAAAAACAAAACAAAACAAAACAAAACAAACAAAAAAAACACCAGCAATACATTAAAAAATATTACCAGCAATACATTTAAAATATATATACATATATATTACCATCTATACATTAAAAAAAATTGCCAGCAATATATTAAAAAAAGAAAATCCCAACAATACATTTCTGAAAAAAAAAAAAAATACATATTCTATTTATACGATCCTATCCGAAAAACATTGTCGGCATTAAATAACCCATTGAGGTTGTTGGGTCAAGTTACTTTTTGGATCAATCAGCCAACGCTTTTACGCACTGAGTCTTGTCTTCAATTGTGAAAATGACAATAAAGATGAGAACGACAGTTCAAACAATGTAAATAGTTACAATACCTCATCTCAGAAATACAGACAGATTTATCATTCTATTTTAAAAACTTTACATGGGTTAACCCACGTAAATATGATTTTTGTGTTATTGATAAATGTGTGCAAAAATTAAAAAAAAAAGAAACAGGATTAAGCTGTGTAGAGTCAAATTCTGAAGTGATATAGCTTTTAAAAATTCCTAAAATTATAAATATTGTTAATTTTCATGTTTTATTCAACACCTAAAACATTTAAGATATATCGTTGTAATTTTGAGGAAATCCTGTCCAGATACAAGCGGTGTCTTCAATTTGATCTTGAGGCAAAATGTCGATCGATAGAAAAGGAAAGCATGTGAAAAATTAATATATAAAAACAGTTTTACATTCGAAACAGAGGCAACGACATTAAATCTTACAAATTTTAGGCAACGAAAGAAAACAATTTTCTGTTTTGACTAAATTAAATGTTATAAGAGACATCTTTATTTTTACAGAAGTTCTTTCTTACCTGCCATCAGCATGGCTGATGCTAGTGTTCTGGAGAGAAGCACACTACGCCTCCTTAACCTCAGTCACTTTCACGCCGACGTGACTTGGCTTCCCTCTGTCTTTTCTACGAATATTTTCATGGCAACTGCTCTAACGTCTGGTACCCGGAACAAATGAATTTAATAAGCGTGCTACTAGATTGGCATCTAAGTCCAATCCTTTTGCAGTTGAAATACAGTGTAACCCCGATATAAAAGAGTTGTCGGGACCGGATAAAAGTTTTCTTATATACGGATTTCTCTTATATTCGGATTTGGTCTATTTTATATACATTACCACAGGCTCTAAGTTGGGACCAGAGAAGTCTCGCTTATATCAGGGTTTCTCTTATATCCGAGTTATACTGTAGTTTCCTGTCTTTAAGAATTGTGGTGAACCCTCGGACCCATCCAACTATCGCCCTATCAGTCTTCTACCGATATTCGGGAAAGTATTCGAGGCTATAATCAATGATGAAATAGTTCATCATCTCACCGCCCACAAACTGTTCTCCGATAGGCAATATGGATTCCGCTTTGACAGGTCCACAGCCGACCTGCTAACAACTGTAACGGAATACATGCTACAGGCCCTTGATGAGTCTGACGAGGCTCGCGCGGTTGCTCTGGACATCTCCAAGGCTTTCGACAGGGTTTGGCACCCTGGCCTCCTATGCAAACTACGCGGTTATGGTATTACCGGTCGCCTGCTTGACCTAATCCAATCTTTCTTAAATAACCGCAAAATGAAGGTCGTTCTGAATGGGCGTGCCTCTTCGTCCTACAGCACGAATGCTGGTGTCCCACAAGACTCTATCCTGGGCCCGACGCTCTTCCTTATTTTCATCAACGACCTCCCAGATGAGATCAAGTCCCAAGTAGGCATCTACGCAGATGACACTACAATATACTTCCGCTCCAGTAAGAAACCTGTCGTGGCGGACAGACATAATCTCGCTGCTGACCTTGAGCGGGATCTACACTCTGTGGTGAACTGGGGCAAGAAGTGGCTTGTCAACATCAATTCCTCTAAGACCAAGCTGTTGTCTGTCAACCATTACAGGCAACCTCTTCTGCCTCCCATAAGCATGGACCAGATGATTCTCCCGGAGATTAATACACTACGCCTCCTCGGACTTACCCTGTTCTCGGACCTCAAATGGAACCACTATATTGAATCCATAGCAAAATCTACTGCTAAGAAGATTGGGTCACTATGTCGATCCAGGATGTTTTTTCCACCTGAATCCATCCTGCATATATACAAGTCAACCATCCGTCCGTGCATGGAGTACTGCTGCCATTTATGGTCAGGTGCCCCTGCCGTTCTCCTTAGTGTTCTTGACAAGCTCCAAAGGAGAGTCTGTAATGTGATAGGTACTGATCTGGCGACTCGACTGCAGCCACTTTCCCATCGTCGAAATGTGGCCTCCCTCTGTCTGTTCTATAAATACTTTCATGGCTTCTGCTCGGATGAGCTTAAGTCACTGATGCCTCCTCAACAGGTGTTTACCCGTGCAACCAGACTGGCAACTAGGTCCCATCCATTCACAGTCAGGTTAGCCAAATGCAGACGACAATTCTACTCCTGCAGCTTCTTCTCTCGCACTTCCCGTCTGTGGAACTCACTCCCGTATTCTTGCTTTCCTGACGGCTACAACCTCCAGAAATTTAAATGCAAAGTTAATACTCATCTACTAACCACTGGCCTCTAGCTCTCTCCCCTCCCCTGTATAACCTTCCCTTTCTCTCCGCCCATGTATCTGTCATTGCACCTGCTTTCTCAGCTTTCTATTGTTCCTTTCTAACTAGCTTGTACTCCTCACTCTTTTCTAATTAATCTTTTTACATTTATGTAACCCCCTGCACATCAGTGGCGTTTCTGCCTTGCTCGGGGTGAAATGATTAAAAAAAAAAACAAAAAAACTTCTACTTAAATATTTATTCCGCCCATGGAACCCTCTTCCGTTTACTTGCTTCCCTGATAGCTACAGTCTTGAATAATTTAAATACGATGTCAATGACCATATTTTATCTTCTTGAATCCCATTTATCCCTTCTTCAATCCCCCTGTACTAAGTTTTTTTCTCTCTCACTGTAACCCTCTGCGCACCAGTGACAGTCCCGATTTGCTTGTGGGGAAATGATTAAATAGATACAAAAGTTAGTGGTCATTTCCATATAAAGCGGACTTATGGCCAGATCGCGTTAAAAAACCAGTCCTTATACGATCACCGAAATAAAGCAACCTCTCGCCTAGATTGATAACAGCTTTGGAATACAAAGTACTGTAAGCATGGGTGTGTGGGTGGTGTAATGGATAATGACTCGGAATTGTTAATTGGATAGCTGAGTTCAAGTTGGGTTCGTTGTAATCATTTACGCGCAAATACCCTTGGAATGAGCGTTGTGGTGCAGTGAATAGCCGAGTTCGATTTCCTTGCATTCACCTATGCACAAATACCCTTGGGAAAGGTATTAATCTGTCTCTTCCCTCCAGTTATGGGTTAAATAACAGGAAAGTTTGGGTTCTATAGCTTTGGTCGGCAACTAGTCTACCGCAGAAAGCAATGGCAACCTACTGCGAGATAATCTTTTGCCCAGTCAGTTTTGTCTCTTTCGAGACATGATCACCCAAAGCGGGTATCACGTATGGCACTTAACTTATTGACTGGATTAATACAATATTACAAAGACCAGTAGGATAGATAGATATCGTTTGGCTCTGGATTTAAAGAGAACTATATAATATTTGTCAGGGAAGCATTTTCTCGGGAGTTTGTTTTACAAAGTAACGATTCTAGAGACTATCTGAATTGAACTCCTTTTTTTTTTTTTTTAATAAAAAATGACATAAAAAAGGAATGGATGATTTGTCACCGTGAACATGGCACGTCGAGTCCTAACTGTGAAAGTTTGAGCTGGTGGGAATACGGAAATTATTTCAAGGTGTTTTTGTGTAAGTCATTATTATCTTTTCATTGTCAAATTTCCCGAACTCTTGGATCGCTTCCTATCAAAAAGTAATCTTTTATAATTGTTAGAACTTGAAACTTTACCGGAGGAGCTTCTAAATACTTTCTTATTGAGCTGTTTCAGATATGCGATATAATCTAAACTTATTTATAAATGGAACTTTGTCTGTGTGTGTCTGTGTGTGTCTGTGTGTGTGTATCCGTTACCTATAGATTCCGAAACGGCTGAACCAATTTTTTTGAAAATTTACACAGTTGTACTATAAGCGTCTGCGAATGTTCTTAGCTAGGTTTTGTGTCGAGGTACCCCCGATAAATATCGAAAATCGAAAAAATCGGGTTATAGAAGGAGTGGTCCGATTTTAATCAAATTTGATACACTCATAGACAAAGACATTAGAAACGATATTCAGAAGTTTCAAGGTTGCAGATCTGACAATAATGCAGAAAATTTGATATCGATACCAGGAAATCAAAATTTGACTTACATCCATTCAGTTTTTTTTTCAGTCTACGGTTTCGCTTTAACTGGAAACAACTATTGCTTTTTTAGTCTTTCGTGCCAACGACCAAAGAGTCTGAGCTCCAGGACCATGGATTAGTCTTAAAGCTTTCATTATACCCGAGCAACGCCGGGCTATACTGCTAGTTATTAATAGTGTCTATCTTGTTAAAAAACGAAAGAAAACGCATTTTATTACATTTTAAAATGTGTATTGATCATAAAAGCGGTCATTACAGTTGGAATGATAGTCCTTGTAATAGTTATCGTAGTAAGTGGTACCGTTTGTTGCGGTAGTAGTAGAAGTATATTTTGTAATGGAAGTAGTCGTAGTAGTAGTGGTAAGTTGTTACTCCATCTTCGACGCTACTACAAATAGAAAGGGAAGACCCCAGCCGGCATTCATTCAATGGAGACTGGCCGTACTGTAGCGATACACGCACACACCGCTGTCACGACAATGTTTTTATCTAGAACTTAATAATTAAGGGCTAGTCTCTTCTTCTTTTTATTTTTATTATTCATTATTTGCAAACTTCAGTGATTACGACAACTATTGTGTTTCTTGTGTCTTTTGTTGTTTTTTTAAAGGGTTTGTTTCTGACAATCTTCTGATCTATTTTTAAACTACATTTTGTTATTTTTACAACTGTCTCTATCTCTATCGTTTCTGTTTTGTCTACTTTTTGTTTTTTATTTTCGTTAAACATGTTTACTTTGGGGTTTTAATAAGGAAAAAAGTAAATTGTTGAAAATTTCTTTTTTTTTTTATTAAATTAATTTAAAAATGACAGATAAAAAAAAAACCTTTCTGAAGATTGTTAAGAAATATTTCTCCAACTTTTTAGTATATATAGTTTTGATTTTGAATTTGCTTTCTCGGGGTCTGTGTGATAAGAGACGAATTCTATCACTATTCTCTTGCTCCCACCCTCCAGCCGAGCATTCTTGCACACTACTAATTCTTCTTATTCGAGTAAAAAGTAATTTTCATTCATTCATTCACTCATAAATTAGTTCACTCATTCAGACATACCTTTTTCTTTGTTTTCTTTTGCTTTTATTTTTTCACTTTTCGTTTTTTCTCTTCTGAGTAATTTTTTTTTTTTTAATTATCATTGTCGAATTTGAGTTTTAGACAATAATCTAAGTCCGTTAATCGGATATTAGCGAACAAAAGATTAAAAAAAAGAAGGGTCTATCTATATATTTACGATTTCTGTTCAGTTTTTCCCAAATTGAATTTCACATTCTTCCAGGATTACAAGATAATACTTAAAGATAAAAATATCATAACTTTTTAAATACTTTTTCTTTCTTGCTTGCTTTTTTATTGTCCAGTTATACTTACCAAATTTCTGTTCTTGTAGAATTCTTCGTTTTTTTATACGCGTCAATGCACGCTAAATAAGCAAAAAACTAACAGCCATTCTTCCTACTCATTTCTTTCTTTACATTCTTTCTTTCTTTCTTGCTGTCTTTCTGTTTTTACAATGAAGACGTAACGTTTAGGCGTGCATATTTTTCGGTTAGTAAATAAAAAACACACGCGCACACACATGCACGCGCGCACACACACATACACACACAAACACATACACACACATACACACACAAACACATACACACACATACACACACACGCGCGCGCGCACGTACGTTTAATTGTTTTCTTTTAACCACAAGAAACTTTCACCTTTTCCTGGTAATCTCTTTTTAGTCTTTGTCCTTATCATTTTTTTCTCGTCTTTCACTTCACGAGTTCCACACTTCGCACTTTGTTATTGTTTGCTCCAAATCACTGATAGTTTTCAGCAAGAAGAACACATGGCATTGCTCTTGTTTCGATAAGCTAGTCCAACTGTCTGAATCTATCTATCTATCTATCTATCTATCTATCTATCTATCTATCTATCTATCTATCTTTATCTATCTCATTCTTTCTTTCTTTCTCTCTTTGTAAGTCATCTATCTATCTATCTATCTATCTATCTATCTATCTATCTATCTATCTATCTATCTTTATCTTTCATTCTTTCTTTCTTTCATTTCTCTTTGTAAGTCATCTATCTATCTATCTATCTATCTATCTATCTATCTATCTCATTCTTTCTTTCTTTCTTTCTCTCTTTGTAAGTCATCTATCTATCTATCTATCTCATTCTTTCTTTCTTTCTCTCTTTGTAAGTCATCTATCTATCTATCTATCTATCTATCTATCTATCTATCTATCTATCTATCTCATTCTTTCTTTCTTTCTCTGTAAGTCATCTATCTATCTATCTATCTATCTATCTCATTCTTTCTTTCTTTCTTTCTCTCTTTGTAAGTTATCTATCTATCTATCTATCTATCTATCTATCATTCTTTCTTTCTTTCTTTCTTTCTGTCTCATCTATCTATCTATCTATCTATCTATCTATCTATCTATCTATCTATCTATCTCATTCTTTCTTTCTTTCTCTCTTTGTAAGTCATCTATCTATCTATCTATCTATCTATCTATCTATCTATCTATCTATCTTTATTTCTATCTCATTCTCTTTCTTTCTTCTCTTTGTAAGTCATCTATCTATCTATCTATCTATCTATCTATCTATCTATCTATCTCATTCTTTCTTTCTTTCTCTCTTTGTAAGTTATCTATCTATCTATCTATCTATCTATCTATCTATCTATCTATCTCATTCTTTCTTTCTTTCTCTCTTTGTGTCAATCTATCTATCTATCTATCTATCTATCTATCTATCTATCTATCTATCTATCTATCTATCTATCTATCTTGTATATTGATTATATTTTTTAATTTTTAAGTTCATACAGTACTCCGGTTGTTGAAAGGGCTCCATGCTACGGACTACGCTGGTTATTAAGCCGTCTTTCTTGTATACTAATAGTGAGTACAATCTTTGCTTGGCGCTCAGCTATTGTGATCTTGTATCATACTAAGCAAATCTAAGAGTCGAAAAATAATATACATATCCACACAGATTCTCAAACATTTTTTAAATTATTTTTTTCGGGAGATTTAAATTCTTTGTTTTCTAAGTTTGCTAATATTCCATATCTCAGTATTAACCCGTTTTAGATTGTTCCCGCCATAATATCAGCTGTACGAGTGAAAGTACCAATATCACCCCTTCACCCTTCCCACACACGAATGCTCATCGTCCCCACACATATACATCCAACCCAGCAATTATATCACTCAAGACAATGCTTGGAAATAAGTAACACTTTGTTTACTTTTCTTTTCTTTTTGAAGAAATTTATTTTGACATGTCTTTGGTGATTAACGTAATTTTTTTTTTCGAAAACTATATTTATGGAGTGAATTTAAGATGTAGAAATCAAAAGAGCAGGTGTTTCAGCATTCAAAATACTCCCTAGTTTGAAAGTTCAAATCTGTCTCTCTCCAATCGTATATATATATATATATATATATATATATATATATATATATATATATATATATATATATCCAAAAGGAAGCGATATGATGGTAAAATCCCAAAGGAGATCCTATTAATATTAATTCTTAAAAATTAAATATTAAACCTGATCCAGCCATAGGGCTCTATGTAATCAAAATTATTTATTTACGGAGTCACTATGTATTTTTTACATACAAAAATTCAAAATGAATGATCATTTCAAGGAAATTTAATTCGCTTCATAGGCGATCTTTAATATTAAATAAAAATATAATATTAAAGATCGTTGATGAAGAGAATTCAATTCGCTAAAATGATCATACGATCATGTAAATTTTGAATTCATATATATATATATATATATATATGAATTCATATATATATATATAATTAATTACATTAGTTTCACTTATCGCACACGTTTTTTCTTCTTTGATTAGTTTTTCCATCTGTCTTCCATCGCCTGTTTTTATTTGTCTACAACCACCACAACCTTCGACAGTTGTTACACACGTGTTTATCCCATGGCTGAAATACTCATAGACTTTAAATGATATAGGACTTCTGCCATTTAGCACACGCACGCACAAACATATTTGTATACATCATACACACGTTAACACGCCTTTATACAAAAAGTATTCATATGCAAATCTCTATAAACTCTGGGCTTAATTGATTCATCTTTAAAGGTTAAGGCCATAAGCTCCATCGGCGAGGAAAGGGGTACCCACTTTGCGTACTTGTAAGCAAGCGAATCTTGTTTTCAATTACGGTTGTAGTACGTACGATATTCGCTTGATCCCTTCATACAACTTTGCCTTGTACCATGCTAAGCTACGTTTATTCAATCCAATAGTAGAGAAAGGGGGTTTCCACTCTGGGTATTACGGTCTTGGATAAGGAATAAAATAATCTTGTGGGCAATTACGATACTGAGCCTGACCTTTACACCCTGAAGCTTAGTGCCGTACAAGCTAAGTGAGAAAAATAAGCAGGTGCATTAATAAAGAAATTTGAACACTTTTTCGTAATTCATTTTCCCAAAGAGAATTAAGGCTACAAGCAGAAAAAAAAACGATAGACAGATCCATACATAGGTAGTTGGATAACGATAGATAGATAGATAGATAGATAGATAGATAGATAGATAAAATTTTCACGAAAAATAACTAACCAGAGAAGGGAAAACTTTACAGTTATTTTCGCTCACTCTCTTTTACTCTCTGTCTTTAAAATATTTACAAACTTATAGACTTTATTTTATATATTTATCAACAAATATTCTGTTCTTTAATTAGATACACAGACGGGTTCAGGAGCGCACATGTCAACGAACCGTTGAAGCATTGCAGACTCGCTGCTTTAGATTGCGTACGCTCACACGCAGACACGCTTTTGAATTGTACAACTAAACTTGGGCTGAATGGACAGTTGCGTGACCGGATCTGCAAACGGAACACGAATACACAGCCATATGTTTACATCCCGCACAGAGACGCACATATACACACACGTTTACTCGAGCAATAATGGTAAATAAGTAATTTTCTTCCTCTATTTTTCACTTTTCATTTCACTGTAATTTTTTTTCACACTCTTTTTTCTCTCTCTTTCCAACAGAGAAGAAATTTATTCATAATCTGACACACACAGCACTTAATAAAGTGGGTGTACGAGTGCCCGCTCTTCCTCGTGTATGAAACACAAACGCTTATTTGTAAAGCAAGCCGTTGAAACGATAGTAGTTGTAGAAAAAAAAAATAGAAGTAGACAGCGTTTACTACAAGGCACAACTCCAGGAGACCACCGTTCCACTATGAGGCCCTGTTGTGACAAACCAGTCGCTTCTCCATCATCGACATACAGACTTTCAACGTTCATTTTTACGGCAACCCGCGTTATCCTTTTCATTTCGATTAGTCAACCGGCCGGTGTTTTAACGGCACAGTCGCCGGTCACAAGTTTCGAGACTCAGTCCCCATCGGGTAGCCTCTATCCGTTGACCGTGTTGCACACGAACGACGTGCATGCTCGCTTTGAACAAATAAACAAATACAGCGCTTTGTGCAAACCAGAGGATGAAGCCAAACAGCAGTGCTTCGGGGGTATCGCTCGCATAAAGACCAAAGTGGACGAAATACGGGCTCGTGACCCAAATGTCTTATTTCTTGATGCAGGGGACCAGTACCAAGGGACATTTTGGTTCTACACATTTGGAGGGAATATTACTGCTTATTTCATGAATGAACTGAAATACGACGCGATGGTAAGTGAAATAATTTCTTAAGAAGGAACTTACTGTGAGTGTTATGAAATCCAGCGTGGTTCAAAACTCCTTTGACGTATACTTAAAAGTAAATAAAGATAAAAAAGAGTTGAATCATGACATTTAACTAGAAAAATACGTTTTTGTGTGTATGTGCAATAGGCTTAATTTTGTTTATTAGTCAAAAATTAAGAACATTTGGTTTATTTGAACAATTATTTTTGCTCAATATTTTTCAACCATTTGTTGCTTTGTTAACAGGGTTTTTGAGCTCATTCTTACATAGGCTATTTAACCAGTTAAGTCGTGATGAAAAGCAAAAATATGATAAAGAACTAATAAAATAAATTATAAGAATTTTAAATTAACATTTTAATTTTTAAAAAATTAATTAAGTTTTCCTAAATCTTAAAATTTTTTTAAATGTTTTTAAAATTTTTTCAATATTTTGAAAATTAATTTTTTTCTATTTAAAAAAAATATTGCTTTTTTTACATTTTTTAAATGTAGTTTTTTACATTTTTTAGAAATCATTTTTTTAATTTATACAAATTAATTGTTTTTGGTTTTTAAAAATTAAGTTTTTCTAATTTTTAATTTTTTTTTATTTTTAATGTAAAAAAATAATTTATTTTTAAAATTTTAAGTAATTAAAAAACTGAAGACAAATTATTCTTAAAAATGTAGGTAAGATATTACTGTCTATGAAAATTGAGTGTCTCACGATGAATTTGAATTTAATGCTTGTTGAGAAATATTTTTGAACAGACTATTGTTAGTCAACCTATCACGTTGTGATAAAAATAATACAACACAATTAACGTTTGTAACAATTAACCTTTTAAATAAGGATGTGATTTTTTACCTACTCTAAAGTTTCATCCTTTTACACCTTTTCTCTAGCCAATGTTTTATTTTTATTACAGGGTTAAAATTACTTTTTCAGCTTTATTTGTTTCTAGACAGCATATTTGTCACATTAATGTTCTTATCATAACGTCCCATCTGATCTGTATGACAATAAAGTATATCCGACTGTAAGGCCTCTTATCAGGTGGTTTTGAAGAACATTTTAATTGCTGTTGTTCCCGGGTCCACTTTAACTCGGGTGGTAGCACTTATTAGGGTCCCAGCTATGGGTAAAAAGTTAACACTGAACTGAGTTCAAAACACCGTGAAAGTGTAGAGATACATTTTTATAGTAAAAATAACAGTATTATATTTCCGAAGAAGTGCATTTTTCAATATATATATATATATATATATATATATATATATATATATATATATTACAGTAATAAATTTATAGAAAAATAATTATCAGCAATATATTTTTGAAAAAAAAAATGCCAGTAATAAAGTTTTAACAAAAAATAATATTACCTTCAATAAATTAAAAAAAAAAAAATTCGCAGTAACAAATTTTTAGAAAAAAAAAAAAATTACCAGCAAGCTATTTTTGAAAAAAAAAACAAAAAACATAAATTTCTAAGGAATTTTTAGCGAGCTTAACATAAATTTTTGATACTTAAAGAGCCTCTATGTTCTCCCACGTTTCGACTATATTATGTAAATTAATCAGCTCTGACTATTCGTGTGCAGTTGGTAGTAAGAGTTCATTGCAAACGTTCTTACCCGATTAGCATTGTTAATATAAAATGATCGCCTCTTGACACTGGGATTTCTTTTGGTGCCGATGTTTCTGGGTATGACGATAAACTGCATCCGGCAGCTAGACCTCTGATCGGAAGGTTTTTTAGGAAGCACCTCTTAATTTCTGTTGTTCCCAGGTTCACCCTGATCCAGGGCGGTAGCACCTGTTACAGTCCCAGCTATGAGCAAATAGTTAACCCCAAACTGGCGTCAAAATGCTATGAAAGTTTAAAAATAGATTTGTGTAGTAAAAATACAAGCAATACATTTAAAAAAATATTACCATTAATCGATTTAACTCTCGACAAAACCCCCCTTTGATACGTCAATCAAATCTGATCTACAATCTGATTTCTTATAAAGAATATATCTTCTATTCATACGAATCTCGTCGGTATTAAATAATAGCGGTATTCAGTGACCCATTGAGATCGATATACCGTAAGGCAAACCAAACCAATCAAAAATACTTTTTTAGCCATTATTCAGAATAATAAGCCAGTCAATAAAGTCTAAACTCAAATTTGCTGTCTTTAATTATTTTTACCTTTTTTCGTCATTTTTTAAAAACTATATTTAAATTTATTTTTTATTTATTTAAATGATATTTTTATGATATTTTTTTATATTTTTTTATTTTATATTATATTATATTTTTTATATTTTTTTATATTTTTATGATATTTTTATGATATAATTTAAATGATATTTTTATTTACATAATATTATTATATTATAATAATAAATATTTAAATGAGGTTTATTTATTTTTTAAAAACTATATTTAAATGTATTTCCTTATGGTTTAAAGATGCTTTTTCTATGCTTGTTTTACATATTTGTTTCAAATGTCTACTGTTTTAATTTGAGGGCTGAAGAAAATAAGTTTAAAAAAAAAATTACGAAAAAAAAGATGCAAATAAATATCGTGGAAGAAAGAAATCCTGTTTTTGATGAATGTTTTTTCATTTATTTATTTTTCTTTTAAATGTTAATTGTACGTTATTTTTCAGGATACTTTAACACAATTTTCATCCAATTTATAGTTTACAAGTTGCCTTTACACTTGCGCCTTGAATATCGAGTATCCGGCTTTTCGCATGTTTAATAATTTTTTCCGTTTTTTAAAATTACTTTCGCTTTAAATTTTAAATAATTGTTTTCATTTTGAAATTTTTAAAGAAATATTTTTGCCTTAAATTTTTAATAGCTGCTTATGTATTGATTTAAACAAAACTATTTTCGCCTTAAATTTTGAATAGTTTTTAGTTTGTTTTTAGTTTATTTTCACTTTGAAATCTTAAATATTTTCGCCTCAGATTTTGAGTAGCTGCTTACTCCTTGACCTTTTAAAAACTATTTTGTTCTTAAATTTTGAATAGCTGTTTACGCATTAATATTTTAAAACTATTTTCGATTTGTATTTTGAATAACTTTACGCTTTGAATTTTTATACCTAAAAACGCCTAAACCATAACATTGTTTTTTCATCTTAACTTTTTAAAAGTTTTTCGCTTTGTATAATTTGTTAAAATCATTTCACCCCAAGCAAGGCGGACATGCCACTAATACGCTGGGGTTTTCAGAGAGTGAAAGTGAGAGAAAAGACTGGGTATTGAGTTTGAGTTTGAGTTTGAGTTTGAGTTTGAGTTTGAGTTTGATTTTGAGTTTGAGTTTTGTTTAACGGCATATCAACTTCTGTGGGTTATTTAATGCCAAAAAGTGGGGTTTAAGGTATTTTCTTTTTTTAATGTTCGGTTATAGTTAGAAGGTTAATTTAGTAAGATTTTAATGAAATTTTTTTGTTTTTATTCTTTTTTATTTTAGAAAACTGAAAATGTCTTCTTGTCTTGTATTCAAAAATGTTTTACTGAGAATGATTTTTTCCTTTAAAAATGTGTTATGGTAATAATTTTTTCTTAAAATGTATATTTTTCTCTAAAACTCTATTTTTATAAAAGTGTATTTTTATCCTTTCATAGTGCTTTGACCTCAGTTTGGGGGTTAACTATTTGCCCATAGCTGGGATCCTCACAAGTGCTACCACTCCTAGTCAGTTTGGACCTAGGATTTTTTTGGTTGTTTGTTTTGTTTTTATGGCATATCAACCTCAGCGGGTCATTTATTGCCAACTAAATTTTTATTTATTTATTGCTGGTAATACCTTTTTCTTTTCAACAATTTATTGTTGTTTTTATATAAGTTTTGTGTCTAGTTATACTTTTTTCTTTTCGAGTATCAAGATTCATTGGAATTTGTTTTTAAGGGCAGGGTCCCCAAGTGCTACCCTGTTATTTAACCCATAACTGGAGGGAAGGGACGGATTTATACCTTTCCCAAGGGTACCAGTGCTTAAGTGAATGCAGAGTATTCAACTGGAATTCGAACTTGGCTCACTGATTTCTCTTTCCGAGCCGATATCCACTGCACCACAACGTACATCCGTCACTATACGCTTACAGCACCTGCTCAACGTTGCTTAACTTCGGTGATCGAGCGAGAACCGGTGTATTCAATATAATATGGCCGTAAACCTGGACCTAGGAACAACAGCAATTAAAAGGTGGTTCCATGCTTCTCACATCCTTCCAATCAGAGGCCTTGCTGCCGGATGCAGTTCATCGTCATGCCTAGGACCAGGAGCATTGAGGAAATGATAAAAGATTGACGGAATTCAAGAAGACAGAAGATGCTGATTGGTGTTGCATTTAAAGTTTTGGAAATTGTAGCTATCAGGAAAGAAGGTATACGGAAGGGAGTTCCACAGGCGGGAAGTGCGAGAAAAGAAACTGTTGGAGTAGAAGAGGTGGTTACATTTAACTATTTCAACAGTAAAATGGTGGTACCAATATGCCAATCTACTGGCATGCTTAAATTCATGTGGTCGGGGCACCATGGAAAAAGCCCTTCAGAGCAGATGCTATGAAAATATTTGTAGAAAAGACAGAGTGAAGCCGTGTCACGTCGGTAAAAAGGAACTGAAGTGGAGATGCCAAGTCAGGACTGATTCCATTGCGGATACTGCTTTGGATTTTGTCAAGAATCTTGGGATGAATGACAAGAGCACCAGACCAGATATGGAAACAATATTCAGGGCACGAACGAATGATAGATTTAGTTCGCATTACATAGCTGTTCCTGCTTTGAATTCTTACCACTGATTTCAAACAAAAAATAAAACTCTAAAATAAACGCTGACTTTTATGTGACATATCCGTTTAGGACGAGAAGGTTTGCCAAAATTCCATATCATTTCAATGTCTTGTGAGAGTAATTCCCCCTCCCCGTTATTTCCCTCGTTATTTTAACTGTCTCTTTCTGGTTCTGTGTACATGTGACCGTTTCACTCCCAAATTCCTTAAAACTTCTTCGTTGCTCATGTTTCAACCATGGTACACTTTTTTTAATTATCATTTCGCCCCAAGCAATGCATTTTACTGCCACTGTTTTGGAGGGGGTTACATAGGAGGAAAGTTTGGAGAAAGAGTGACAGGTTATAGGAAGTGTCAGGAAGTGGGTAAGAGAAGCATGAGAATACTGATGAGAGTGGTGTGGACGGAGAAAGGATCGAGAGAGAGAGAGAGAGAGAGAGGATGCAGGTTAGTGAGATAGGAGATGACTATTGACTTAACATTTGAATTCTTGGAGATTGTAGCTGTCAGGGAAGCAAGTAAACGGAAGGGAATTCCACAGACGGGAAGTGCGAGCAAAGAAGTTGATGGAGTAGAATTCGCGTTTACATTTAATTGGTTTCACAGTAAAAGGGTGGGACCTAGTTGCGAATCTTGTGGTTCGAGTAAATTCATATATAGGGGGCACCAGTGAGCTAAGTTCAACGGAACAAAAGCCGTGAAAGTATTTGTAGAAGAGACACAGGGAAGCCACATTGCGCCGGTGAGAATGTTACTGTATCTGAGTTGCATTTTTTTGTAAATCCATATTTCTATTGCCTCACGTCCCCTCTTCATATGAGTGTACACTTTCCAGAATTTAAAGACATTTCGAATGCTGACTAATAAAACTTATAAACTGTTTATATCGACACCGCATTTGAAGCAGATTTCAAGTAGATTATGTGTTCTTTATCAAGTCATGTAAATATTTTCGGTAAATGTTCGTTTTAGGTGCCAAAGACTTCCCCCTTCAAATTTATTCAAAATAGCATTATTTCTGTGCAAATGTATATGCTGAACTCAAATCAACAATTAGTTATTGAAAAAAAACTTACCTTTTTTGCTTTGAAAGTTCATAAAAAAACGAACTATATCTCGCACTTTTTCTCTCCCGTAACTCTCACGAAGTCATGTAATTAACTGCAGAATGACGTTCTACGTAGGCAGCAATTTTCTGTTGAATTTTGGTCGATTTTCTTCCTTTACTGAAACTTCCGGCTTTGTACTTCCTGTTATGAAAGCAATAAGCGTAGAAATAGAATAGCGATGTACTTTCGTTACCGGAAGTACATCGCCGGAAGTATCAGTAAATGAAGAAAAATCAACCACAAATCTACCAAAATTCGTTCACATACGCAGTACGTCATTCTACAGTTAATTACATGACTTCGTGAGAGTTACGGGAGAGAAACAGTGCAAGATATAGCTCGTTTTTATTTTATGGACATTTAGATAAAAAAAATTAAGTTCAGCATATACATTTGCACAGAGATAATGCTATTTTGGATACATTTGGAGGGGAAAAGCGTCGGGACTTTACTATATTTTCAATATTCACTGGTCCTGTTTCCATTATTTGCAGCCAGACTAATGATGTTGTTGTTCTTATCAATATGTTTCTGTCGTTATACCCTCTGACTTTTTTCAAATGTTTGTCGATTCAGGAAAAATTCAAATAATTACAAACTGAACCCGTTTTCATCTTTAGGAGTAGATAAATCTTATTCTGCTATCCATGTATAAGGGTATATTTTAAAAGTATCTTGTCTTTTTTTTTACAGTAAGCTTCACCCTGTACAAGGCCCGAGAGTCACTCAAGGTAGAGGGTTAAGTTAAGGGGCAGTTTATACCGATAGGATGGAAAGATAACATTAACACTAGATTTGAACAGGTTAAGATTGTAATAATCGGGAAAACATCATCTTGGGAGTTCGTTCTGCAGAGAAGTGGCTTGGTTTCCAAAATGATATAGTCTAGTCTTATAGTAAGCTTGATCTTGTACAAGGCCCGAGGTAGTTAAGAGACAGTTTATATAGATAGGATGGAAAGATAACGGTTAACTCTATACTTAAACAGGTTAAGATTATGGTGGCCTAGGAAGCATAATCTTGGGAATGTGTTCTACAGAGAAATGGTTTCGGAGAAAAAGCTGTTCGGGTGAAACTGACTTCTGGTTTTGCGGATGGTTTGCTAGAATGTAAGAATAAAAGAAGAAGAGAGAATAGATTTTTGGCGAGGAATCTTAATTTTATTTTTGAAATAGTTATATATAACCGTAAGTTCTATGCCAACAATTTCTTCTCTCGCACTTCTCCCGCATTAAACTTACTTCCGGTTTCTTGCTTTTCAGTTAGGTTTACTCTTGAAGAATAGGAATACTCCCCTTTAATCGTTTTCGCTCCTCAACAGAGTTTTTCTTATATTCTTTCACGCTCGGTAACTCCCTGCGTCTTAGTGGTTTTATTGCCTTGCTTAGGATGAAAGGATTAAAGAAGGAAAACTACTTCAGTCTGCTTGAAAGGAGTTGAAAAATATCCTCGAATTCCGAAGAACTACCACTTTGCAGATACTCGTAATGGTGCTTACCTAAACATTTCGACTAGAGGTAATGACTGTTAGCTCTATGTAAACAGTTTCATCTCTCGCACATCTCACTTGTGAAACTCTCTTCCGGCTTCTTGCTTCCCAGTCAACTTTGATCTTAAAAAATTTAAATGTAATGTCAGTCGTTATCTTCTTTCTTTTTAATTCCTTTTCTTCTATTGTTCTTTCTGCTTAATAATGTTCATTTTTCTTCTCGTGTTCTCTATCAATTAATAACCCTTTGCGTTTTAGTTGCTTTGTTTCATTACTTGGGGAGAAATGGTTAAAAAAATCTCATTAGGGGCGCTATTTGTACTGTAGTTCAAACTGCAATAGTTTGTCCAGGTAAAGCCTGACAAATCTGATTTTAAATTCAGAGTTTTATTTTCCTAGATTGGTTGCTAATCAAAACGATTATTTTTTACGATCTAAAACATAAAATCTTCTCTGTAGCTAAAAAGGTATTCAGAAAAATGCGGAGAAGTTTTTTTAAATGTGTTTGCGTGGGTGTGTGTCTGTACCCGCCTCCGTGCGTGTGTGTGTCTGGGGAGTAGTGATTTTCTTACTGTGTCATTTTTCTTTCTGGTATTTCGGAGCGACGTTTTTTCTCCTCTATTTTATTTTATTTTATTTTATTTTTTACCAAGTTTTGTTTGTTCCTTTTCTTTTCCTTTACCCACATGTAACATAGCTTACCTTACATTCCTAGGCAACCCCATGGTTTTAAGTAGCCGGGAACCCGTGAATAAAATATCTAGTTCCAGGAAAAATATTCTCCTGTACTGCACCATTCCATTGCATTTGAAGTGCATTCATGGTTTGCCCCTGATCAGTAGGGCGCAGAAGAAGAAACAGAGGGTGCGACAGCCTCGGGTGCCTAATCAATGAGTGAAATAAAAATTTAGTTCATATTTAATTTGAATAAGGTGTTTGTTTTATGCTTCATCTGTTTTTACATATATAGTTCATATTTAATTTGATAAAGGGTTTGTTTCATGCTTCATCTATTTTTACACATATAGTTCATATTTAATTTGAATAAGTTGTTTGTTTTATGCTTCATCTGTTTTTACATATATAGTTCATATTTAATTTGATAAAGGGTTTGTTTCATGCTTCATCTATTTTTACATATATAGTTCATATTTAATTTGAATAAGTTGTTTGTTTTATGCTTCATCTGTTTTTACATATATAGTTCATATTTAATTTGATAAAGGTTTTGTTTCATGCTTCATCTATTTTTACATATATAGTTCATATTTAATTTGATAAAGGGTTTGTTTCATGCTTCATCTATTTTTACATATATAGTTCATATTTAATTTGATAAAGTGTTTGTTTCATGCTTCATCTATTTTTACATATATAGTTCATATTTAATTTGATAAAGTGTTTGTTTTATGCTTCATCTATTTTTACATATATAAACTTTACATGCTATCCTCTACCTTAACAAGAGCCAAAATCAGGCTGAAAATAGAGTACTTTGCTCATATTTGGACGTGAGCTGTTCAATCGATAGAGTTCAAAAGCCTCCCCAAGTCCTTCTAGATGTCGAATTATTTTCCACTCTCCAACCTCTCTTTCTCAGGCGGGACGTGGCAAACCACTCACTGCAATATCGCAACTTTCACGGAAACTGCTCAGACAAACTACATTCCTTAGTTCTTCACGGCTAGGACCCGCCATGCCACTTGCATAGCCGCAAACCACCCACATTTCCTCCGTACTCCATCGATGAGAAGTAAGTTTCATTCGAACAGGTTCTTGCCGCGAACCACTGCTCTGAGGAACCGAATATTTAGAAGATGCTTCCCCGATCACTACAATCTTAACCTCTTCAAGTCTAGGGTTAACCATTATGTTCTTCTCCTTTTCATATAAACTCCCCCTTAACATAACCCTTGAATGGTTCCCGGGCTTTGTACAGGGTGAACGTTAGTGCAAAAAAAAAAATATATATATATATATATTTTGATTAGTATCTCTTTAAAAAAATTTTCTAAATATAAAAATAATTCATAAATTACTGTTCTGTTTACTTATGGTGTCCTATTTCAGGGCGTATTAGTGCAGCCGGGCGCACCCAGTTGAGAAACACTCCTTTAGAGAGATTACATTTTCCTCCTATTTATACGTTTATCTAAAAAAAAAAAAGTATTATGATCAGTGGTGGGATTCATATATAGGCAAACATCGATAGACGTACAGATGTGCGTTGTGATCCAATGGATATCGGCTCGGAACGAGAAATCGGAGAGCCGATTTCGAATTCGAGTTGAATTCCCTTATGCGTTAATACCTATGGGAAAGGTCTTAATCCATCTCTTCATCCTCCATCTATGAATTAAATAGAAGAACAAATTGGGTTCTAGAGCCTTTGTAGGCAATCTTTCTACCTCGCCCCGGGGGGTTTGCATAGGGTCAACACACCTACCTGTAAAAAACAAAAAAACAAAAAAAAAAACAGGAAGAAAATCAAATTACAGAAGCATTGTCGATGGCGAGGGGTGTTCGATAGTCTGGGAGAGATGAGGGTTTAGAGGAATAAACTTGCCCACAGTAAGATGGAGTGTTAAAAAGATAGATTTCCCATGATAGCTCCCTTTAAATAATCTTCACTCTTCGACAATGTTTATTGTTTTAAAAAGCGATGATAAGAATTGGAATAAAACCCAAGCATATGAAAATGAACTTGTACATTTTCTTTGTTTTTGAGAATTGACAATAAAAATAATAAACATTATTAGATTGTTTATTTGCACTATTATTCAATATTATTATTCGATATTATTATATTATTAATTAGAATTGTTTGCTAAGCATCGGATAATCACCAGTTGATGCAAATTTTATAAAATGGTAAATAAAAACGATTTCCTGATATATATATATATATATTGTCAGACTCACAGAGGCGAGACAGCGTTGGCTCAGTTAATTCTCTCTACTATTAAACTTTACTAACAGTAACGAAAGCTCTTGCTGCGTGTTTGCTCTTTAACAGTGACCTGTTATTTTATTTTTTGCAATAATTATATCATCGAGTAGTAAAGAATATATATATATATATATATATATATATATATATATATATATATATATATATGTATGTCATCTGCAGACAGATCTGTTTTGCTGCATAACAGCTCATCAGTACGGTTCTACATCCGATTACTTCTAACCCAGGATCGAAACTCGACTGAATTGACGTCAGTCAGCGATTCTACCTCTGAGCTATGAGCGCTCGACAGAAAGAGGCAGACGCCAGTAGTTAGTGCTGTAATTCATTACTGAATGAGCGATGCGTAGCTACTGTTTTTCAAAGTCTACCATTCCTCCAGAGTGCTCAATCAGGGTGATCCTCTCTGTTATAATAAAGACATCTGTGTATTTATTTGTATGCTATATATATATATATATATATATATATATATATATATATTCTGTCAGGCTCAGGTATTTGGATTACTCTTTTTTTCTTATCTCCAACTGTAAGATAGTTTATAGTAAATACATCAATGTATATATTGCCATCATTTTAGACGACATATCCATATAAATATTTTGCGCGTATTTTTGACGGCACGGGCCCATACGTAAAATAATAATGCCAATGACTTGATTTAGAGATGGAAGCCATTTAAAATAAAGATTATTCTACTGTTAGTTTGAAAGGGAATTTTGAAAGAGGGAACGCAACGGACCTGGCTGTTATTTAAACCTAAAACGTTAATCCCACTTTCCGTGTCGCTAAACACTACGTCCCTTGCAAATGCACAAGGTTCATTATTCCACAAAATTAGACAAAAATAATTGATTTTCGCTCTATTTTCATTTCATTATCTAAAATGTAATAGAAAAACGCAGGGTCAGTTTTCTATTTGTATATATATATATATATATATATATATATAATGTTCAAACAAATCATTCCCCCTATATATATATATATATATATATATATATATATATATATATGTTCAAACAAATCATTTCCTATATATATATATATATATATATATATATATATATATATGTTCAAACAAATCATTCCCTATATATATATATATATATATATATATATAATGTTCAAACAAATCATTTCCTATATATATATAATGTTCAAACAAATCATTTCCTATATATGTATATATATATATATATATATATATATATATATATATATATATATAAAGGGAGTGGGGTCTGCATTTTCTGGCAGTGTCACTTTTTCTTTTTGCTATCAAAAATACATTAATAAATACGAAACAAATCCCTTTTTTTATTTCCTTTTTTCTTCTGGTCGCTGTTGCTTGCCAACTCGACTTGGCAAAATCACTGGTCAGTAAGTATAATGTTTAGTTTCAGGGAAATCATTCCCTTACACCGTACCACCCCATTACACTTAGAGTAGAATCATAGCCATCCCCTCACTGGGTGCTTGTATCACACCAAAAGCAAGGCCAATGGAACTAGAGAATTGTTGTTCTTTCTCCACGTGATGGGGTGTGTAGGGATACCACGCTAAAACAGCTGTTTACGTAGAAAGATGCATAAATACTGACTACCGTTAAGAGGCGAATGAATGCTTCTACTCAGTCTTGATCTTAACAAAATTAGATATGCAAACGAACGACACAGTGCTGATAGCAGGCACAGAAAGGAAACAACAGGAAATCTTACAGAAAGTAGTAAAGGACATAAAGAACAAAGGACTAAACATCACTTGTACAAAGTAACCAAAAAAGTTCTTTCCGTTTTTTATTTATTAAAAAAATGGTATACAGTAAATTTTGATATACCGTTAGTCTTCATAGTAATTTCCATCGATATCCAGCGTGCCTTCATTTGCACAATTCTTTTGCGGTAAAAATTAGATGTCCTCAACGCAAAAAGTTTGTGAGAGCCGGCCGTAAATCAGCCTCATTTCCAATGATTTTCTACAAAGGTGGTTGTCAAGGCAATAAAAAATGCGTTAATATTTTGACGTAATGTCCAAGGTGTAAGATAGCCCAGTGTCTCCCAACCAATTCGGTGTATGGTGATTTTCTAAGCACAGCTTAGATATCGCAAGTATGGGACACTATTCAATTGTAATTGCTAACCATTACACCACCATGAGGTGTCCAAACCAATTCGATGTATGGTATTCTTAGCCATCCGCGCCACATGAGGCGTCATGGATGAACAGTACATCTTTGCGATAAAACGATGTTAGCTCCTTCTGCTTCATTTCCTGTTGCACGCGTTCCAAATATTTCGGGTTCAGGTTCGCAGTGATGGTTTGGCCAGTTGGTAGCAACTCATAATGCACCCCTTGTGGACTAGTCTATCAAATACAGAGCATGACCTTGTGTGTGTGTAGAGATGATCTTGTGTTGTAAGGCATAGGGTATCGTGGTAACAACCAATGTCTGGCACGCCCAGAAATGTCATACAGGACCCACTTTTCGTCACTGGTGAGCAATCAATCAAATATGGGTAGGTTGCGGTGCCGAGAAAGTAACGAGAAACAGGGTGTCACTCGTTGTTACTTGTTGACTTTCGACAGTGTGTGGGGTAACCACTTGCTCAACGCTTTCCACATACGTTTCAAGTGAAGTCTGACTTTCATTAGAAACCTGGAAGCTTTCGGGAAGCTCACCACAGTGCTGGCTGTTGTGCTCCTCTAAGAGCGCCTATAGGCCTCATCACCCTGCCTGGAACTTGGTCACATACTGCTGGGTTCATCCCAAAGGAACAGATCCTTCTACTTGACGACTATTTTTTTAAGTGGAGAGGCAATCGCAACCCCTGGTCGATTAATTCTACAGGCAAATACATTTTTTTAAATTTGAAATTCAGTTTTTATTAACTTGATGGTAGAAAGTGGTAATTCAGGTTGCATTGAAACGATGTTCAAAACAACTTAGTTGGATTTTTTTTCGAATTTTAACAAAAGACAGCTGTGTATTTATTTGTATGCAATATATATATATATATATATATATATATATATATATATATATATATATATATATTTCTCTCCTGTCACGCTCAGGTATTTGGATTACTCTTTTTTTTTCTCATCTCCTAATGTAAGATACTTTTTAATAAATACATCAATATATATATATTGCCATCATTTTAGACGACATATCGATATAAATATTCTGCGCTCATTTTTGACGGCACGGGCCCATGCGTAAAATAAAAATGGCAATGACTTAATTTAGAGATGGAAGCCATTTAAAATAAAGATTATTCTACTGTTAGTTTGGAAGGGAATTTTGAAAGAGGGAACGCAACTAATGGTAACAGAAAGAATAAATAAATTTAAATCCGGTAGTGGTTACGACCACACGTTGTTTTTTTTGTTTTTTTGCCTGACGAGAAAATAATTCATCTACTTTCTGTTAGAAAAACCTGAATGTATTTGTTTTTTAAACAAAAAACTAGGTGTAAAATTCAACGATTTTCCAGAGTAACTAATATATGACGTTGACTTAACAAATACCGAGTAAAAAATAAAAAAATAAAAAACAAAGGTCACACAGAAGATTATTTCTATTGATTTTTATTTCCAGTTTATATTTGTCCACATTAACAAATAAATGCTAGTCGTATTGAAATGTTAACTTACAATTGACACGGAATGATGAATCTGTTCTTTCTTTCTTTTCTTTTCTTTTCTTTTCTTTCTTTCTTTCTTTTTTTTTCTTTATTTCTTTTTTTATTTAGTTTGTTATTTCTTTCTGTTTCTATTTATCTCATGCTTTGTTAATGTTCTTTTTTCTTTTAGCTTGTTGCTTCTTTTGGTTTTTCCTCCTCTCATGTTTCGTTACCGTTCTTTGTTTTTCTTTTCTTTTTCTTTCTTTCTTTCTTTCTTTCTTTCTTTCTTTCTTTCTTTTTGGTTTGTTAAATCATTCTGTTTCTTTTGACTTGACGGTTATTTTTGTTTCTCTTTTTATCATGTTTTGATACTTTTCTTTCTTTTTTCTTTCTTTTGGTTTGCTGTTTCTTCCCGTTTCTCTTTCTCTCATAGTTATTTTTTTCTTTCTTTCATTTAGCTTGTTGCTTCCTTCGGCTTCTGCTTCTCTAATGCTTTCTTACTTTCTTTTTTTTTATTTCTTTCTTACTTTCTTTTTTTATTTCTTTTGAATTGTTTATCCTTTCTGTTTCTCTCTCTATCGCACTTCGTTACATTTCTTTCTTTCTTTTCTTTCCTTTTGATTTGTTTCTTCTTTCTTTTTTTTATATTGTACTTTGTTACCTTTCTTTTTTTCTGTTTCTCTTTCTGTCATAATTTGTTACCTTTCTTTCTTGCATACTTTTTGTATAATCGCATATCCGTAACCTAACTCGTGATTATTTATTACTAACATTCATTCAATATTAGACACAAGTGTCTCTCAATGTAGAGAAGGTCTATTAAAGCAGTAATGAGTAGGTGATGACAGAAAGTGAACCTTATCTACACAAGGATGATAGATATCAGTTGACCTGACCGTTGAATTGAAGAAGTTAAGATTATCGAGACCTGATGTTTTTCCCTGGATAATGTTCAATCTGCAGTATTCAAAAATAGTCACTAAATCAAGTACATTAACATGGAAGCGGAATATAAATAATAAAAAAAACAATCTATCGCGTAAAATAATTTTTTTATTATTCTTATCATTTAGATACTAACTTTTTGATGAATATTATAGCCGTCGGGGAAGCAAGCATGCGGAAGGGAATTCCACAGGCGGGAAGTGCGAGAAAAGAAGCTGCTGGAGTAGAAATTACGGTTACATTTCATCGGTTTTACTGTAAAAGGGTGGGACCTAGTTGCCAATCTAGTATCTCGTGCGAACTCACACCTAGGGGGCACCAGTGATTTAAGTTCATCAGAGCAGAAGCCATGAAAGTATTTATAGAAGAAGCACAGGGAAGCCACGTCACGCCGGTGAGAGAGTGACTGCAGGCGGTCAGCTAAGCCGGTATCAATCACATTACAGATTCTTCGCTGTATTTTGAGGAGATTAAATGTAAGGTCAATAGACACCCCCTAACACACTAACCCTCCCATTCTCTCCAACTCTCCCCCTATGTACATCCTAACTCGCCTATCGCCCTGTGTAACCCCCTGTGCTATAGTAGCAGTGGAATGCCTTGCTTGGGGTGACATGATTAAGACAAAATAAAAGAATATACGTACGTGTGTGTGTGTGTGTGTGTGTGTGTGTGTGTGTGTGTGTGTGTGTGTGTGTCTGTTTGTCTGTCTGTGTGTTTTCGTGTTTGTTTATCTAGCTGAAGTTTTCTCGGGGCTTAAAAATAGATTTTAGTTTTTAGGTTAAGCTTTTCGTATCATCAGCAGGGAGTATTTTGCCAAAACCTTAAGAATTATCGATCCAATTACTGAATATTTTAAATCATATCTAAACTTATTTATAAATGGAACTTTGTCTCTGTGTGTGTGTGTGTGTGTGTGTGTGTGTCTGTGTGTGTGTCCCCGTTACCTATAGATTCCGAAACGGCGGAGCCGATTTTCTTGAAAATTTACACAGTTGTATTATAAGCGTCTGCGAGTGTTCTTAGCTAGGTTTTGTGTCGAGGTACCCCCGATAAATATCGAAAATCGATAATCGAAAAAATGGCGTTATAGAAGGAGTGGTCCGATTTTAATCAAATTTGATACACTCATAGACAAAGACATAAGAAACGATATTCAGAAATTTCAAGGTTGCAGTTCGTACAAAAGTACAGAAAATCAATAATATATATATATATATATATATATATATATATATATATATATATATATATATAAATTAGTGATGATCCACGTATACTGTCTTAATATG
Source organism: Ascarosepion bandense (assembly GCA_037127315.1). NCBI lineage: Eukaryota > Metazoa > Mollusca > Cephalopoda > Sepiida > Sepiidae > Ascarosepion > Ascarosepion bandense. The sequence goes on along the minus strand of JBBBDQ010001018.1, from coordinate 4,875,466 downwards.
TATAGGAAAGAATATTAATAAAAAGTTTTGAATTTAAAAATGTACTTTTTTTGGACAGTATTTGTTTATTGTTATTATTGTATTTTATATTTCAGACCGCCCTCGGTCCTTCATCAGAAACGAGTGATTTTTAAATTTGAATTAGAAACGTATTTCACGATAGCGTCCGAATATTTTTTTGTGTTTACATCACGTGGTGTGTTTGTTCACAACATGTGGCACGTCCGTAGAGAAAGTCTGTTTGTTTTAGATAAAAATTTCTTGGAATATCTGAAAAAAATTTTTTAGCTATTGAAATATTTGTAAAGATTCAACACACCTAAGTCCGTATTTAACCCTAGCTTGTGTGTATTTAATTTTAAAATCCAGTATTTTTCTGTCTTTCTGCGTGTGTATGTAGAACTAAAATTGGAGTCTATTAGTAAACATTTGCAATTTTCTAAAGTATGATCAGGTTGATTAAAATGGGCTGCAATTGGTGAGTATACATTTTTTGTCGTATATTTAGTTTGCAATTATTGAAGCGAAATCTAAAGCTATTACCGGATTCGCCGATATACCCACTGTTGGGGCAAATTGAGCAGAAGAGAAAGTATATGATGTTTTCGCTGTCACAAGTAAGGTTTGGTGGGTTTAATTTTATTTTGGTGTCGGGTACAGAGAATGTTTTGTCTGTTATTAAATGTTTACAAATTAAACAGCGAGGCTTCCCACATTTTAAATTCCCTGATAGGTTTGTATTATTTAAATATTTGTTAGAAGTGAGGATAGTTGATAGGTTGGGTGTTTGTTTCTTTGCATTTATGGGTGGTTTATCGAAAATGTCTTTGATGTTTTTGTTTGATTGGAGGTTCCCGTAATCATTTTTAAAATTTTTGATAAGTGTGTAGGAATATTGATTATGGTTAAAAACCATGGGAATTCGGTTGTTATCTTTTCGTTTTTTGTATGTGAGAAGTGTGCTACGATCTATGTGGATGGTTTTATGTAGTGCTTCCTTTATTATTTTTATTGGATATTTACATTTTAGAAACTGTTTTGTTAGGTTGTTAATGTTGTTTAGAAAATCTGGATGGTCTGAGCATATGCGTTTTATTCTAATAAATGAGCTGTATACGATAGATTTTTTTTTTAATTTGAGAGGATGACAGCTGTTTAAGTGTAGGAATTTATGTTGGTTTGTGGGTTTGTTGTATAGACATACAAAAAACGAAAAGATAACAACCGAACGGAGCCGGTCGCGACGAAGGCCAGAAAAACCGGACAGCAAAGCGCGCCTTCCACCGAAGAGATGAAGGCTGCCGGCGAAAGAGCAATCGAGACGACTGACACCACTAGTGACAGCATCAGCAGCGAACACGAGCAAAAAACCCGCGCCCCGCCGGCCACAACCATCAATTGATTTGTTCGATTTAGAACGGTATCCTGGCTATCTTATAGAAAAAAAAATGTCATATCGATCCCTGACTTTTACAGTTATCTGCCCTTAGTTTCTGTTGCGAAATGTTGTGTCTTGAAAATATGGTTACGTTATTCATGTCTGCGTACTTTTTTATTAATACTTTTGTTAATGATGTAACACTTTTGTTCTTTAAAAATGCGGCAATACGTTAAAATGTATCCATGTACTTTTTTTTCATGACAAAAAATATTTTGATAAGAAACAAAGAAAAAAAAAAACAATATTTCACGAAGCAATTACTTGTTTAAAATATTTTTTACTCGTTTAATAAAACACGAAATTGTATATATCTGTTGTACTTTATTCAAAGGAAATCTTATTTTGTAAAAGAAAAAAGTCAGTTTTCGTAAGTAAATATTTTTCAAAATCATTTCACCCCAAGCAAGGTGGTAATGTCACTAATACTCAGTGGGTTACAAGGAGTGAAAGTGAGAGAAAAGACTGAGTACAGGGAGTCTTAAAGAAAGGACAAAAGACGAACGGGATTCAAGAAGATAAAGATGGCGATTGACGTTGCATTTACATTTGTGAAGATTGTAGGGAACAGTGAAGCGAGTAAACGGAAGGGTGTTCCACAGGTGAGAAGTGCGAGAAAAGAAACTGTTGGAGTAGAAGTGTCGGTTATTTTTAGCCATTTCACGAGTAAAAGGGTCGGATCTAGATGCCAACTTACTAGTACGCTTAAATTAATGAACCAGATCAAAAAGCTCGTCAGTGCTGTTAACATGACAATATTTGTAGAAAAGACAGAGGGAAGCCACGTTACGTTGATGAGAAAGTAACTAAAGTCGATAAGCTTGGTCAGGATCGATTTAATTGCAGATCCATCTTTGGATTTTGTCAGGAGAACCAGATATGGCAGCAGTATTCAGTGCACAGACGAATGGTAGATTTGTAAATGTGCAAGACGGATTGTGACGAGAGAAATTTTCTGGCATGACACAGTGACCCAACTATATGGCATAGCTTAAGCTTGACTTTTTTGAAAAACTGCACAGTTGCGATAATTTTGTAGATGTCGGCGATCGATTTTTGCACTTTATTGAAATTATAAAGAGGACTTCTAAAATCGATAAAAATAAATAGTTTTCGATCCAGACAAGTGTTATGGCCTCAGAAATGTTTAAAAGACGGTAATCTACCAAAATAGTTTTCCAGAAAATATTCCTCTATTTTCTTTTTAAGTAGTACCATAATTAAGTAGTTCGTCTTTTCAGAGATTTATTGACTGAGTGATGTTTTTTTTTCTGGAAATTATTATTTTTTTTAATTCACTTTGATGAAATTTGTTTTAATTAATTGACTGATTTGTTTTCTTTTTAGCTCATCAATCTCTTGAAGATTATTTAAAACTAAAATTTATTTTGAGATTGTAAGAATATTTTTGGAGGCAATAATAATTTTGCTGATACAGGCCCCCTTTATTTAACCCATAGTTGAGAAGTTGTTTGATTTATTAACTGGTTTTGTACGATCTGCTAACCATTTGCAGAATATTTAAAGCCAGAAAATATTTTTAGATCGGAAAATTTTTTTGGAGGACAATAATGATTTTGCTGACACAGGCCCTACTATTTAGCCTATAGTTGGAGGGAAGGTTGTTTTGATTCATCAGTTCGTTTTCTACGGCTTATCAACCCTTTGTGGAATATCTAAAGCCAGAAAATATTTTTAAAGTGTAAGAATTTTTGGGTCGACAATAATGATTTGGCTGAAACTGCCTTTACTATTCAACCCATTGTTGGTGGAGAAGATTATTTTGATTCATTGATTCGTTCTCTACACCATATATTATTTTAAGACCGAGAATATTTTCGATCGTAAGAATTTTTTTATAATAATATTTTTGTTATACAAATAATAATAATAATAATAATAATAATAATAATAATAATATTTTTGTGATACAAATAATAATAATAATAATAATAATAATAATAATAATAATATTTTTGTGATACAAATAATAATAATAATAATAATAATAATAATAATAATTATAATAATATTTTTGTGATACAAATAATAATAATAATAATAATAATAATATTTTTGTGATACAACTCTTACGAATTAAGCCATAGCTGTTAATGAAATTTACTCAAATATCGCGAAAGAATTTTAGAAATGTATCTTTAAAGCATTTAATTAAATATGAGATTAAATTTCAATTTAAGAAGTAATTTTAATCAAACTGAAATTTTAAAAGACACTCCTGAATAGTTGAAAATATTTAAGCTATGCAAAACAGTAATTTCGTTGAATTATTTGCTTGATAAAACATTTTAAAATTATCAGTAAGCGTTTTTCTCTGAAAGTAATGGTAACCTGCTGCCCAGTTAGTTATGTCTCTTTCGAGACATGATCGCCCAAGCATCACGTATGGTACTTAATTGACCGACTGAAATCTGAATTCTGGGACAGCTTGAATTTATTTGCATTGTTTGCTGCACGCAGAGCTATGTATGACAAGTTTTATTTACAGAGGAGAGCAAGAAATAATTTCCTCATCTGTGAGGAGTTTATTCAGCATTCGTTGCCATTCAATGTTTTTTTGTTTGTCTCTAACGAAAGCTATTAGAAGTCATGTATCGCTATTCGAATCCCGCTTGGGATTTTTGATGGTGCATTTTCGGTCGTTAGTTAAAACACTTCCTAAATATGTTGCGCTAGGTTGAATTTGGTGTCTCCAATTCGTACTTCGCATCATTGGCTGTTTATTTCTTGACAACCACACATTCTCTTCTTACAATTTATGAGGAGTCCTTTCTTCTCGCTTCTCGCTTAATTGCATTCTACAGGAATTCCTGTAGTTTACCTCTCTCTTTCAACGCGTAATAAAAACAACTCGCAGGGAATTAATATATATATATATATATATATATATATATATGTCTGTGTGTGTGTGTGTGTGTGTGTAAAAAAAGTAAAATAATTAATAAAAAATATGAAGATTGTCACTTAGCTGACTTGTATTACTTACAACCTTTTAACCCCAGAGTTTTGTAGACGAACCATCAAGTAATCACTTCGTCCACTCGTCAAGGGGTATCAACATATATCTTCCCTGAGGATCCGTTTAAGTGAAACCTTTGTAGTTTTGTTGGCTCACTAGGTTAATTTACTTATTCTGCTCTGCTTATATATTGAGCGCTTTTTTGTTATTGCTTACTCATCTCGGGTATTTTCTTTGGGCTACGTACTGGCTCGGTCTAAATCGCTTTGACTGATGTTCATGTGCTTAGCTCTTTCTTTTTTACAACCATTTTTTCCTTCCGCGTATATACGCGGAGGGTTTTTCGAAACGAGTATAGTGATAAGTTTGCATTTATATATATATATATATATATATATATATATATATGCATATATATATATATATATATATATATATATATATATATATATAAGGGGTATCAGCATCTATATATCCCTTGACGAGTGGACGAAGTGCTTGCCTCTGCCTTTGTCTGCGAAACTCTGGAGTCACAACGCTGTAGGTTATACCAGTCAGCTAAGTGACAATCTTCATATTTTCATTTGTTATGTAACCCCTCTCTCTCTCTCCACACACACACACACACACACACACACACACACACACACACACACACACACACACACATATACAAACACACTTTGTTGTTGCTATCGCACTATTTCGGTCTCTAGCCTTCATCAAGTTTATGTCAATCCGGGTAACGTACTGAGAATTCCGAACTGAATCCTTTATTTAATTACCCATAGGTTACCCGGATGGAAATACTCTTGATGAAGTTCCGGGGGAGGGAACAATGAGCAAAATGTTTAATTACAACAACAAAGATAACCACAATAATTCCGGTGTCTTGATATTTGCGATCAAGGTTCTTCACAATTTCCTGTCCTTTGAAGGTTTTAATAAATTTTGTCTCGTTTCCCTCTCTTCTAATCCCTGCTCCGCCATCCATTCACTCAAACTCTCCAAGTAGGTTGTGCACTGCATTCCTCAGCTTCTCTTACCTTCAATCTGTTCTGTGAGAATTAAATTTTGGGTGTAAATAAAGAAACTCATCCAGAAATTCAAACGGAAATTTCTGCTTGATCTTTGAAAGGTTAAAACCTGTTAACTATAGTTTCTAGTGGAAAGTAAAAAGGCCATTCTTTATATGCGAAAATGTAATACTTTTATGCAAGTGCATTTTAGAAGAGTATTTTGATATTTTGTCTATGGGGTCAAATGTGAAGCTAAACTCCAGTTTAACGTTCTCCGGTTCAATGAATATTCAAGATGAATAGCAGGAGTATCCTTGCCATATCCGGTCGGATATTCGGTTGCTCTTGCTATTTATCTTGGGGTTCTCAACAAAATCCAAAGGCCGATCTGCAATGTAATTGATCCTGACTTGGCATCTCGACTTCAGTCACTTTCTCACTGACACGATGTGACTTCCCTCTGTTGTTTCTACAAATATTTTCATGGTAACTGTTTTGACAAACTTTTTTCTCTGGTTCCCCGACCATATGTATAAACCATTTTACCGTCGAAATAGTTAAATATAAACCCCTCTTCTACTCTAACGGCTTCGTTTCTCACAGGCTTACGGCCATATCACGTTGAATACACCGGTTCTCGCTCGATCACCGAAGTTAAGCAACGTTGATCCTGGTTAGTACTTAGATGGGTGACCGATTGGGAAACTAGGTGCTGTAAGCGTTTAGTGACGATGTGCGTTGTGGTGCAGTGGATATCGGCTCGGAAAGAGAAATCGGTGAGCCGAGTTCGAATTCCAGTTGAATACCCTGCATTCACTAAACCACTAGTACCCTTGGGAAAGGTATTAATCCGTCTCTTCCCTCCATTTATGGGGTAAATAACAGGGTAGGACTTTGGAACCCCGCCCTTAAAAAAAAAAAGCAAATCCCAATGATTCTTGATACTCGAAAAAGTATTACTAGACACAAAACTTATATTAAAACAACAATAAATTGATGAAAGAAAAAGGTATTACCAGCAATAAATAAAATGTAGTTGGCAATAAATGACCCGCCGAGGTGTTGATATGCCATAAAACAAAAACAACCAACAATCGTTTCTCACACTTCCCGTTGATGGGACTCCCTTCCGTTTACTTACTTCCTCGGTAGCTATAATTTCTAAAAGTTTAAATGCAACGTCAATTGTCATCTTCCAATCTCCTTGATTCTCATTTATTTCTTATCCTTTCTTCGACATCCTCTGTACCTTGTTTTTATTTTACTATAACCTCCTACGCATCAGTGGCGGTTCTGCCCTGATTGGGGTGAAATGATTATTAAAGAAAACATCCAGAGTTACATAACGTGTGAGATCTTCTTAGCAGCTAGCAATTTTTTTTTGTTTTGATCATGATCACAAGTATTCTTCGTTTTATTAGCATCTTTTATCGACACGAGAATCGCTAGGCAAAGGTGGTGAGCATCTTTTGTAATCTTTCTTGAGCTGCGACGAAGCGTGACATCGCGTTTTTTGGCAACGACGTTGATTATGTTTATAATGGAGTCATACTGTAAAAATACACCTGTTATCAAAAGATCTTTTCATTGGTTGATGCTTTTATTATGCACGATAGGAGCAAAGGCTACTTTCAATGTTCAAATTTTTTTTTTTTTTTTAATCATCTCACCCCAAGCAAGGCATTCCACTGCCACTATTGCGCATGGAGCTACATAAGGGAAGGTAAAGAGAAGGAGGTGGTTAGACAAAGGGAATGTCAGGAGGAAGGTGACAGATGAGTAAGGATAGCGAGGATGAGGGTTGGGCAGATGGGAAGAGTGTTTTTTTTTAATCATCTCACCCCAAGCAAGGCATTCCACTGCCACTATTGCGCATGGAGCTACATAAGGGAAGGTAAAGAGAAGGAGTGGTTAGACAAAGGGAATGTCAGGAGGAAGGTGACAGATGAGTAAGGATACCGAGGATGAGGGTTGGGCAGATGGGAAGAGTGTTTTTTTTTAATCATCTCACCCCAAGCAAGGCATTCCACTGCCACTATTGCGCATGGAGCTACATAAGGGAAGGTAAAGAGAAGGAGTGGTTAGACATAGGAAATGTCAGGAGGAAGGTGACAGATGAGTAAGGATAGCGAGGATGAGGGTTGGGCAGATGGGAAGAGTGTTTTTTTTTAATCATCTCACCCCAAGCAAGGCATTCCACTGCCACTATTGCGCATGGAGCTACATAAGGGAAGGTAAAGAGAAGGAGTGGTTAGACAAAGGGAATGTCAGGAGGAAGGTGACAGATGAGTAAGGATAGCGAGGATGAGGGTTGGGCAGATGGGAAGAGTGTTTTTTTTTAATCATCTCACCCCAAGCAAGGCATTCCACTGCCACTATTGCGCATGGGGCTACATAGGAGAAGGTAACGAGAAGGAGTGGTTAGACATAGGAAATGTCAGGAGGAAGGTGACAGATGAGTAAGGATAGCGAGGATGAGGGTTGGGCAGATGGGAAGAGTGTTTTTTTTTAATCATCTCACCCCAAGCAAGGCATTCCACTGCCACTATTGCGCATGGAGCTACATAAGGGAAGGTAAAGAGAAGGAGTGGTTAGACAAAGGGAATGTCAGGAGGAAGGTGACAGATGAGTAAGGATAGCGAGGATGAGGGTTGGGCAGATGGGAAGAGTGTTTTTTTTTAATCATCTCACCCCAAGCAAGGCATTCCACTGCCACTATTGCGCATGGAGCTACATAAGGGAAGGTAAAGAGAAGGAGTGGTTAGACAAAGGGAATGTCAGGAGGAAGGTGACAGATGAGTAAGGATAGCGAGGATGAGGGTTGGGCAGATGGGAAGAGTGTTTTTTTTTAATCATCTCACCCCAAGCAAGGCATTCCACTGCCACTATTGCGCATGGAGCTACATAAGGGAAGGTAAAGAGAAGGAGTGGTTAGACAAAGGGAATGTCAGGAGGAAGGTGACAGATGAGTAAGGATACCGAGGATGAGGGTTGGGCAGATGGGAAGAGTGTTTTTTTTTAATCATCTCACCCCAAGCAAGGCATTCCACTGCCACTATTGCGCATGGGGCTACATAAGGGAAGGTAAAGAGAAGGAGTGGTTAGACAAAGGGAATGTCAGGAGGAAGGTGACAGATGAGTAAGGATAGCGAGGATGAGGGTTGGGCAGATGGGAAGAGTGTTTTTTTTTAATCATCTCACCCCAAGCAAGGCATTCCACTGCCACTATTGCGCATGGGGCTACATAGGAGAAGGTAACGAGAAGGAGTGGTTAGACATAGGAAATGTCAGGTGACAGATGAGTAAGGATAGCGAGGATGAGGGTTGGGCAGATGGGAAGAGTGTTTGATAGAATGGGAGCAGGTTAGTGTGTTAGGAGGTGTCTATTGACTTTACATTTAAACTCCTGGAGATTGTATTTTCTTTTTCTTTTTTTTTAATCATCTCATCCCAAGCAAGGCATTCCACTGCCACTATTGCGCATGGGGCTACATAGGGGAAGGTAAAGAGGAGGAGTGGTTAGACATAGGGAATGTCAGGAGGAAGGTGACAGATGAGTAAGGATAGCGAGGATGAGGGTTGGGCAGATGGGAAGAGTGTTTGATAGAATGGGAGCAGCATTAATATTTTTCACATAATCTACCAATAATATATCAGTCAGTTAAGTGCCATACGTGATACACGCTTTTTGGGCAATCATGTCTCGAATGAGACAAGACTGACTGGGCAGAAGATTATCCCGCAGTAGGTTGCCATTGCTTTCTGCGGTAGACTGGTTGCCGACCAAGGCTACAGAACCCAATCTGTCCTGTTATTTGACTCATAGCTAGAGGGGGAAGAGATGTATTATATTTTTAATTAGTAATTAGTGGGGGATCATTTTATTACTTCATAACAATATAAAACTGATCCCCCACTTTATGCCCAGTAGAAGCCTCAATCATGTTTTCAACTATTATATTCACTCCGTCAGTTAAGTGCCATACGAAGATTATTCCGCAGTAGGTTGCCATTGCTTTCTGCGGTAGACTGGTTGCCAGGCAAGGTTATAGAACCCAATCTGTCCTGTTATTTAACCCATTACTGGAGGGAAGAGACGGATTAATACCTTTCCGAAAGGTATTTGCGCGTAAATGAATGCAAGGAATTCAACTGGAATTCGAACTCGGCTCCCTGATTTCTCGTTCCTAGCAGACACAACGCACATCGAATAATATATACACGCGTATAAATATTTCCTCTTCATGTTTGTATCTGCAGATGTGTTATCTCCAATGCAAGTCACTCTTCCGTTATAAATATCGCAAATTTTAAAGAACACATAATTTATGTACGGCTCTTTCGTAATTTCTCTTGTCTTTTAGTATTCTAATGTAATATATTTTGTCTATCTAATGTTTATATATATACGTATATATATATTACACACACATACACATATATATGTATGTCAGATTAAATAAATTGCAAATATTGTGTGTGCTTATTTTTCATAAAATCCGTTCATACTCATGGATAATCTTTCGCGTATTATAATTGATGTCAGAAATGAGCTGTAACGTTGACAGATGTTATTATCATTCATTTCTCAATGTTCCCAAGTACTTTCAATCTTTTTTTCTTGGGAACATTGAGAAATTAATGTTAATTGCTGTGTGATGTCAGTTCTTCAGTATGGCAGTTAATGCTGGACAATATCCTCAAAGATGAAGGAAAAACTGGAAGCAGCTGAAATGTGGTTCTACAGAAGGATGCTGTGGATATCGTGGACCGAGCATGTGAGCAATGATGAGGTTTTGGAAAGGATGAAATCGAAAAGGAAATTAATATTGAGGATCAGGAAGAGACAACTAAAGTTCCTGGGACATGCAATGAGGAAGGAGGGCTTGGAGAATCTGACACTAGCAGGTCAGATAGGGGGAAAAGAGACAGGAAAGCAGTGGATAACATATTTGAAGGGCCTGAGCAGGTGGATGACTGAACGGGGGTTGCGTGGTGTTACAGAAGAAAGTGTGCTCAGAGCCACCAGGAATAGGGAAACGTGGAAAGCCATGATCGCCTACGCCCTGACAAGGCACATAGAAGAAGAAGAAGTCTTGGTGAGGTTTACTGCTCTGTCATAGTCGATTGGGACACATCGAGGTGGTGTAATGGTTAGCAAGTTTGTCCTGTCAAAATCATTACAATTGAGTAGTAAGTACGATCCTCACTTAGTGTCCCTTAGTTTCAACCTTGTGCCATATCTAAGCTGCGGTTAGAATATCACCTGTCATAGTCGATTGGATTTAGACATTGTAAACTTGGGATTATTTCATAGATTGGTGTCTTTTTTCTGTTTATCTTTCTTTTTTTTTTTTTCATATTGTTATTTTCTGTTGTTATTTCAAGTATGGAAGCGTATTTAGTGCTGACTGAGTAGCATTTACAAGATTGTTACTGATTTGACTTATATATATATATATAGTGCAAAGAATTTGTCACTTTAACTGAGCAGGTTCATGCCAACTTCGAAGTTTCATGAGCACACCGTTATGATTCTTTCACTCATATGAGCTGTTTTTTCTTTTTTTTTTTTTCATCTCACCCCAAGCAAGGCATTCCACTGTCACTATTGCGCATGGGGCTACATAGGGGAAGGTAAAGAGAACGAGTGGTTAGACGTAGGGAATGCTTGTTTACCAAAATAAATTTTTATCAGTAAAACTACTGAAAAACAACAATCTTGGCGCTTATCACTATCATAAATGAACAATATATATATATATATATATATATATATATATGTGTGTGTGTGTGTGTGTGTGTGTGTGTAATCTAAAATACAGGTAAAATAGTCGGTTCTCTGGAGAGCCTCAGTAAGTACTTGACACCTCCTGATATCCTCTAACTCTACAAAAGCCAGTTCATGCCCAAAATGGAGTACTGTCGTCATATTAGAATGGGAGACGCCCAGACCACATTCTCTAGTCTTGATTCCGAAAGTATCTTCATGCCCTTGCGAATGAAGAATTATTCCTAACCCTCCGACCTCTCTGGCACAGGCCGGATGCAGCAAGCCTCTCGCTGCTCTGTTGTTACTTCCGCTGAAAGTGCTAGGACGAACTTCACTCCCGTGGGGTCTCACCAATTCATTCACGGCATAAACACGTCATGCCACTTACATTTTAGCAAACCACCCACATTTCGTCTGTATGTGAGAAGAAAGATCTACTTGGACAGTTTCTTCCCTTGACCACTAATCTGTGGAACTGACTACTTATGACCTTGTAAATGGTGAATTTTACTGTGGAAAAAAAAACAAAAAAAAACTAATAATTTTAAGTTCAGAGGAATTAAAAACATTGACTGAATTTTCATGTACCAAGTTATTTAGCATTTCCTAAAATTGTGACACTTTTAAAGAAAAACTCAACATATCATCTGAAGCGGTTTTAAATTATAATTTATTTCGACGGGTAAGCTTTTAGTACCCATGTCTTCAGACAGCAAGAATTCAAATGGTTCGAATTTGTATCTTTGAGAACTGAACAGATGAGTACTAAATTATAGTTTATAAGTTTTCATTATGGTATTTGTACTAACAAGATTAGAATTTAAAAGTACATTTTTTCAGTGCATATTTTCGACGCGCAAAAGAGAAATGCTTGCGATATAATTATTAATGAATTCACCATCAGTCGTTGTTACGTCATGGCTGTTTAGAAAGTTGGCGATAAAAATAATGCGATATATATATATACTTAGAATAAAATGACCCACTAAACAAACATAAAAACTCAGCATAAATGTATAGTGCTCAATATTTAGACCATAAAATTCAGAAAAGAAAAACAATCTAAAAAGACAAGAAATACATCTTCGCTTTTTATATTCTATGATACTGTCTTACTTTTTTTCCGATTTAAACTTTTGACTTATCTAGTCTTCTCTGGCAACACGTTGATACATTTTTGTATCAGTTCACACACACAATTAGAATGTAATAACCTACCCCACCCCCGCCCACTTTATTCATGTCATTTGAGAGACTTCTTTTTAGTTTAACTCTATTTTTTAAAAATCTCCTTATCTATCTATCTATCTATCTATCTATCTATCTATCTATCTATCTATCTATCTATCTAAGTCTGTTAATTATCTATCTATCTATCTATCTATCTATCTATCTATCTATCTATCTATCTATTTTATTTTTATTTTTCGTTTACTGGTTTTTCATTTATTTATGTTTTCGTCGTGACTGGATGTTTGCATGTACTTTTATTTTTCGTATTTATTTTATTTGTATGTCAGTTTTTGTTTATTATCGTGGTTTCGTATTTGTAATTATATTTTTAGTTTTTAATTATTTAATTTGTATTCTTTTTATTATTTTATTTGTACTGCTTTTATATCTATTTTTGTTTGATTTTGATGTTATTTATTGTTGCTTGTGTTGCAAAGTAGGTATTTATTCGCATGTCTGCATTTTCCCATTACCTAGTTTTTTTTGTTTTTTTTTTGGTTTAAAATTTTACTTTGGTTTTTAAAACTGATTAATGCTAGTTTTCTCTTCTTGGCATAATTTACAACTTTTGCTATTACTATTGTATCGTGATGCCTTTTTTTACTATTTTCCATTTGATTTTAATCATAATATTGTTGTTTTTCTCTTGTTCCATAAATATTTTGATAACCTTTTCTTGTTTTTGTATTTTTCTGTGTTAAATAATGTTTTATGTGATTATTAAATTTTTCTTTAAACAATGTCTGTGTTGCTTCTTTTAAATCTTTACATCTGTATTGGTGTTACTTATTACGGTTGCTTTGTATATTATGCTAGTATGCAAAGGCAGTAATGAAATTATGAGACCTAGCTGCCAATCTAGTAGTGCGTTTAGATTTGTGAAGTCGAGGTACCAACAAGGAAAGGTATGGTAAACATGATATACAAATCTGTATATTAGACGAATTGTAGGTGTCTGAATGGCAAAATGGGTAAGACTTTTACGTTATGCGGTTACTTTATATTCTCTCTCTCTCTCTCTCTCTCTCTATATATATATATATATATATATATGCATGGAATACATTGATGAATATATATATATATATATATATATATATATATATATAATTGCTTAAACGTCAAATATGCAAAATCTTTTCCTCTCTCTCTCTAAACACCCCCCCACATATATATATATATATATATATATATATATATATATATAGCGTCCATAGCTCAGAGATAGAATCCCCGGCTGATGTCAATTCGATCGGTTTCAATCCTGGCTAGACACAATCGGATGTCTAACCGTACTGATGAGCTGTGATACAGCGAAACAGTTCTGTCTACGGATGACTATAAATAATAATAATAATAATAAAACTACAGGAAACATCTCGCTATAAGAGAGGCTCTGTATATCAAATATCATAATATCGATATTTCCCACTATAGACCTGACCTTATTTAACAGTGGGATTGGTGTGTTGAGAGTTGTTTTTTTTTTAAGACGCTCACTTGAATTCCAGACGTACTCAACACACAAAAGCTCGGATTAAAGGCTCATACTCGTATTCAAAACAACACACTGAATACATCTAAAACAGTCAAAACATGAAGAGAAATTAACAACGCTCCTTGAAAATGGCTAAAGAAGTGGCCGAAAGTGCTTGAGAACAATGGAGAATGTGTACAAATTTTTTCACCTCTTACTCCCAACAAACAGAAAATATGCAAGAACGCCGGGAAAACTAAATAAAAAAATTATCAAATTTTCACTTTTCTACCATACTTAACAAAAGATATTTAAAATAAAGGTCGCTGTTCATATATATGCATTAACATACATACACACACATAAATATATAATGTGTATCCAAAATGCTTTTATGAACTTTGAGGGTGTATTCTCACACAAAAAACAGGGACAATAGTTCATATAAGCATATGTACACAAGTCCTTCGATTACGTATTATAGTCTTTAAAGAAAGATTACGGTAGATGGCGCTGTGTTTCTATGTAGATCAAGTTGTCATTCATGTACAATTGTGGCTAGTCTGTCTTCAACGTTTAACGTGTGTAGTAGTGAGTTAACTGAAAACTGTTACACTTAGCAATGACAGGATATTCATACTGTGAGGAGACGGATATGATTTTATATAAGGCCACACTAATGGTAATAGGAGCAAAGTTACATGGCTATATCAGACCGAAGGCATTTCAGTTATCCAAGTTTACACCACAAACTATTGATCGAGGGAGACCTAGATCCGCTCGTACGCCTGACCACAAAAAACACATTCTACAGACTCTTGCGGACAATCCAGGTATCAGGTCAAATGGTCTTGGCATGTCGTATATCTCACAGAACCGCATGGAGAGTACCTCAAGAGATGCTCCTGTATTCGTATGATTTGCAACGTGTGCAGAGTTTTTCGCATTCTGATTTTTCACAAAGGGAGAACTTTTGCCGACAATTTATTGTACAAACAGCCGGTCCGTTGTTTATATTTTCAGTCTGGTTTACAGATAAGACAACATTTGGAAGAGATGGAATAAGACATTTACACAACCAGCATTTGTGGGCGAATCGGAAACCTCATGGTACAATACAGGATAGACGCAAAATTGGTTTACGATTAATGTGAGGCTAGAATTGTAGGTGACTGTCTAGTAGGTTCATATGTTCTCTCAGCGCGTCTTACAGAAGCTGTTTACAGGGATTTTATTTCAACCATTTCAGGCCTGTTAGAGGATGTACCCCTGCTAATACGAAGACGTATGTGGTTCGTGCATAAAGAGGCTACGGCAAATTTAGTCCCATTGTTGATGATGCACTAGCTGACATTTACGATGGAAGATGGAGAAGACCTGCTCGTTCCCCCGACCTGTGTCTTTTCGTGTGTGTGTGTGTGTGTGTGTTTTCGTGTGTGTGTGTGTGTTTTCGTGTGTGTGTGCATGTGTGTATGTTTTGTATATGTGGGTCTACCTAAAACAATTGTTTTCTGCAGCAGACATTACTAATGCAGAGGCGCTTCATAATCGAAACCATTCGTTTCAGTGTGGGAATATTTGAGGGGCTCCGCCAGTCAATAGCCGGACGGGTGCGTGCATGTGGAGGTCATTTTAAAACTCTGTTATGAATTCTTTTGTTGAGGCACATTTATGACCTTTTGGACATTTTACCTTGTTTTGGTGTCAGTAACTCACTTCAAAATTTGTAAAAGTATTTTTAGTATATATATATATATATATATATATCAGTCAGTTAAGTGTCATACGTGAAACACGCTTTGGGCGATCATGTCTCGAAAGAGACATGACTGACTGGGCAGAAGATTATCCCGCAGTAGGTTGCCATTGCTTTCTGCTGTAGATTGGTTGCCAGCCAAGACTATAGAACCCAATCTGTCCTGCTATTTAACCCATAACTGGAGAGAAGAGACGGATTAATACCTTTCCCAAGGGTATTTGTGCGTAAGTGAATGCAATGGATTCAACTGGAATTCGAACTCGGTTCCCCGATTTCTCGTTCCGAACCGATATCCACTGTACCACAACGCACATCCTAAAACGACAATTTTCCTTTATATATATATATATATATATATATATATATATATATATATATATATATATATATATATATATATATATATATATATATATATATATATACGTAAATTGTCGTTGGTTAAATTGTCGTTTTTTATATGTTCAATTTTGCACATGGGCGTTGTTTGTTTTAGATTTTGTCGACTGAACAATGTAGCAGAGTCAGCTGGGCACCGTCTGTGAGAAAAAAGAGCACCATGACGCAATTCCCTCCACCAGAAATTCGGAAACGGTATGTTGTACTGCTTGGAATTCGCCCCGGAAGATTCCATACGAATATTTCAAAGTGTTTAGTCGTCGATTTGACGACAGTGCAAAGAATTTGAAAAAAGTTGGATGATTCTAATAGTGATTATCAAGATACAGCAGCTCGGAAAATTCACTCTGATCGTTCTGGAGAGAAAAGAACTCCCAAATTTATTGGTGAAGGCCTCAGGCTCAACACGTGCCTTGAGAAGGTAGAGATGCTCTAGGTTAAGAAGATGGCTGCTTAAAGAACCTATGTCTGGCAACTAGACTCTGTACCATGACACACAATCAAGAGAACCCAGTCACGACTCTCAGACAATTTCAGTGACCCCATCTAACTCTCCAGATTGCAACCTACTTGGTTATCATGTGTGGGGCGGAGTTGATCGAGAGGCCAGCTAAACTCTTTGTACCACCGAAGATAAAATAAAGATAAAGATTATGGCAGCATTCATCAACTTAAACAAGGAGACCATCCAGAAGAGATGCAGGAGATTCTGAAGTCATCTGAAGATCATGGTTGAAGCCAATGGTGATTTTATTGAATACATTTACTCTTTAGAATTTTAAGATATTTTTGTGTAATTTTATTAAATATATTTGTTAAAGTGTAACCTACTAGACAGTCACCTACAAGAGTTAGCAAACTTGTTTCGCTAGAACCTGTTACAACTGAGTAGTGAGTTCGATCCTCACTGGATATCATCTTATTTTCGGCCTTGTGCCACCTGTAAGTGGCGCTTTAAAATCCATTGTTAAAATGAGATACGAATGTTATTTTCCCTGTTGCGTAATTTAGACGACAATTCATCCATCGCACCTTGTATATATATATATATATATATATATATATATATATATATACGTATATACGGGCGTGGTTGGGTATTTGTGTGTAGGTGTTATTAAAGTGTATATATCATTTGCGACTGTTGAGTTTGTCCATATTCCTTTCTAAATTACGATTTATCCTTACTTAAACAGCAGTTGCTGTTATAGAAAAAAACCTTTTTAGCGTCATTTAGACTGCAAATCATCTACAGCATTCTATATGTGTGTGTGTGTGTGTGTGTGTGTGTGTGTGTGTGTTTGTGTGAGTGAGTGTGTCCCCAAAATCCACTTTAAAATCTTGCTAGTTCATAAGCGTCTACACGGCCTTATTTTATTTTATTTTATTTTTTCATCATTTCACCCCAAGCAAGGCAGTTTTACTGCCACTGGTGTGCAGGGGGTTACATATAAAGAAAGTGATGATAAAGAGGAACAAGTTATAGGGGGTGTCAGAGAATGGGTAAAAGAAGGATGAGAATACTAGTGTAATGAGAGTTAAGTCGAGGGAGAAGAGAACATGAGGGAAAAGAAGCGACCCAGAGAGATAGGCGATGACAATTGGCCTCACATTTAAAGTCTTGGAGATTGTAGCTGTTGGGGAAGTAGGTATACGGAAGGGAATTTCACAGGCGGGAAATGCGAGAAAAGAAGCTGTAGAGTAGAAGTTGCGGTTACATTTTATTGGATTTACTTTAAAAGGGTGGAACCTAGTTGCTAGTCTAGTAGCTCTATCAAATTCATGAAGACGAGGCACCAATGAGCTAAGCTTGTCAGAGCAGAAGCCGTGAAAGTATTTATTAGTGATGAATTGATTTCTCCCTTACATGTCACAGATGAAACATTGCAGGCCTCTTGTTGTTCTCCCGCTATTTTCATAGAAAATGTTCAGTTGGGCTACATTTCTTAGGTCTAACAACTGTAACTTTTCCAGCTAAGACTCGCTAAGCCGAACCACCCTAATTCCCTCCATATTCCATTAGTAAAGAGTAAGTTCAACTCGGGTAGCTTCTTCCCAAGAGATGCTGCTTTGTGGAACGGAATCCCAGCATGATGCTTTCCTAACTACGACTGTCTTACACTCTTAGAGGCTACAGTTAGTCGTTGAATTTCGCAAATGTCTGCATAAACTCCGCTTCTTACTCTTAACTTTCAGACAACAACTACCTTCCATAAATCTATACCTCGAGTAGCCGTTTGGCTTTGTATACGGGAAACATTAGTAGAAAAAACATTAGTAGAAAAAATTCCATGATTAAAACCATTATCCATCTGGAGAAATTCTTTCAGACGCAAAACATTTCGATGATTTTTTTTTTCATTTTGTCGTCCAATTCAGTTAGGTAACATACGTGATTCACGCTTGAGCGATTATATTTTCAAAGAGACTTGACTGACTGGACAGAAGATTTTTCTGAAGTAGGTTGCCATTACTTTCTGCGGTAGACTGTTTGTCAACCAAGGTTATATAACCCAAATTGTTCTGCTATTTAACACACAAGAGGGAGAAGTGATGGATTAATACCTTTCCCAAGAGTGTTTGTAAGTGAATGCAACAAATCCAACTGGATTTCAGTTCCGAGACGATATCTACTGCACCACAACGCACATCCAATTGCCACAATATATATATAATAAATTATTTTGGACATTATTTTTACCGAGACTCGTATTTAAGTAGATATTCTGTTTTTAATTAAACAGTATTTTATATTTATATCTACCGGCCTGATTATTTCACGATAAATTTTTATGACGAAAATGTGTGCTATCCAGCAGGATTCGAACCTGCGACCACTATTACATAGGGGAAGCATACCATTTGATCTGGTGCCGTCTTGACCACTCGACCATGGATAGCCTATATATATATATATATATATATATATATATAAGAATGGATTTTTTTACTTATTAATCTATTTTAAGTTATTGCATAACGTTATTTATAATAGATCCCTATATTTAAGTAGATGGTGTTTTTATTTTTCTATTAAACACCGTTTTTATAAATTTCTTTTCTACCGGCCTGAATATTTGCGAAAATCTTGTTAGCAACATATGAACCCTCTCACAGGATACGAACCTTTTTCTCCTAGTAGAAACTGTCATTAATGCCTGAATGGTGTTTTTCAACTCTGACCTTTGCTGATTCTCAAAATAGACATCTCTGCTTAGTTACGTATCCTAACGTAAACAAAGATAATTTTTAGGAATGGATTTTTCATTTATTAACAAGACATTTTTTAATTTATTGCTTAAACGTTATTTTCAATCAGTCAGTTAAGTGCCATACATGATACACGCTTGGGCGATCATGTCTCTTTCAAGGCATGATTGACTGGGCAAAAGATTATCCCGCAGTAGGTTGCCATTACTTTCTGCGGTAGACTGTTACCAGCCAAGGCTAAAGAACCCAATCTGTCCTGTTATTTAACCCATAACTGAAGGGAATAGCCGGATTAATACCTTTCCCAAGAGTATTTGCGCATAAGTGAATGCGAGAAATTCAACTGGAATTAGAACTCGGCTCCCCGATTTCTCGTTCCGAGCCAATACCCACTACACCACAACGCACATAGATCCCCATATTTGAGTAGATGTCTGGTAGATAAAAAAGTGAATATACTGTTAATAATTATTTTATAATTTAATAAACCTTTTTTTAATAATCGTTTCACCCCAAGCAAGATAGTACTGCTACTGGTGCGCAGGGGTGTACAATGAGAGGAGAAGGAAGACAGAAAAGAAAACAGTGCAGGAGATGTTGTGAAAAGGGTAAGAGAGAGGTGGGAGTCACGGACATAGAAGATGACAATTGACGTTGTATTTAAACTTTTGGAGATTGTAGCTATCAGGGAAGCATGCATAGAGAAGAGAATTCCACAGGGGGGTGAGCGAGGAAAGAAACTGATAGAGAAGAACTGGCGGTTACATTTGCCTATTTTGACGGTAATAGGATGGGACCTAGTTACCAGTTTAGATGCACGGGAACACTAATCAGGGCGGGACACCAGGGAATAAAGCTTGTCAGAGCAGAAACCGTGAAAATACTTGCATAAAAGACAGGGAAGCCATATTCCGTCGGTGAGAAAGTGGCTGAAGGCGAGCAACCAAATCGGTAATATTTATATTGCAGATTCTCCTTTGGATTTTGTCGAGAACCCCGAGATAAACAGCAGGGACACCTGACCAGATATGGCAACATTACTCAATGCACGGACTAATAGTAGATTTATAAATGTGCAAGATGATATCTGACGAGAAAAAAATCCTGGCTCGGTACAGTGACCCAACCTTCTTAGCAGTATATGTACGTATTAATTTAATGTATTCATGCCTCTTGAG
>JBBBDQ010001018.1:4732500-4850000 GCA_037127315.1 Ascarosepion bandense | reverse complement strand
CTATCAGTAGCGAATATTATTGGTTCATTTGAAGGAAGAAATCGCCAAAAAACGTCCACAAATGAAAAAAAGTGATTTTTCACCAAGACAACGCACCGTGTCACAAGTCGATCGCAACGATGACAAAACTACATGAATTGCACTTCCAATTGCTTCCGCATCCACCCCATTCTCCAGATCTGCCCTCCCCCAACGACTACTGGCTGTTTGCAGACCTCAACAGAATGCTCCAAGGAAAGAGATTTGACTCCAATGATATCGAAAACTGAGGCTTATTTTGAGTCAAAAGACAAATAGTTCTAAAAAAAAAAGCTTCGAATTGGTAGAGAAGCGTTAGAATCAGTGTATCACTCTAGAAGGATACTATGTTGATAATAATGTTATAAAGTCGAATTTTTCTTTAAAGTTGTTGTTTTATTAATTAGGCCTGGGATTTATTGAGTGATGTGTTATTTCTGAGATGAGATATTTTAAAATATTTACACTATTTACATTGTTCGGGCTGTTATCCTGATCTTTGTTTCCATATTCACAACGTTACGACCGTTGTATTCTCCGGCCTCCTAGATTGAAATTTCAAACTGAACCTTTATTTCGCTCACGGGGGTTGATTGTTCTAGTTCTGTGGACATATGGTCCTGTGAATAAATGCGTTGGTTAGATCCAGTGACTTGTCGCAAAAGAGTTATGAGTTCACCTGGCAGAGGTAAACAAACAAAAAATAATAAATAGTTGGGTCAAAGGAAGATAACTGACACTGATCTAGAAAAGGCATGACTCATGGCATTACTCTTTCATCCTCAGCCGACGAACTTTACAGCCTACCCTTTCATATTATTTTTTTTAAATTTTATATTTTTTTAAATTCGTAATCTGCAATTTTTTAAGTTCATCTATCGCATGAAGAAATGCTTCATTCTCGTCGCTATTGGTACTGTGCAGCTCCGTCATTCATTTCAAGCAAAAATTATCTCTTTCCTAACGAGCACTATTGAGATGTGACATCTTACCTGCCACTTTTTGTGCCGGGTTGGGACCCCAAATTATCTCTCAGTTGCGTCTCTGTTCTCGAAGACTGAGTGCGGCTCAGTTGTAGCTCTGTCCGAGGACAGGTATGCAACTGAGAAAAATTGTACTGTGAGATACCCGGTCCGGATGAAGAGTGTCCCGAGGCCGAGGCCATTGCATCAGAGAGGTGGAAAAGGTGCCCGTCACCGGGGCCAGCGCGACCGGCGGTTGCGGGCACTGGGTAATTTTTGTACCTTGCCCACTCGTACGCGTCCGGGCTCCCCACATTAAAACTCGACCTTGTGTCGCATTCACTTCCTAGTAGGGAGAGGGGAGGTAAATATAAATATACTATTGGGATGTGACATTGTGTATCCTTATATAAAATTTAAAGAATACTCTTCTTCCTTTTTCTTCGAACAATTAAACACCTATGTAGAAATAAAGATTCATATTCTCACCATACAGTGTCGTAGCTGGGATTTAGAAAGTAGGTATTTTCAGAGTTGAGTTGTCAGCCTCACGTCCAACTGATTTTAAATCCAGAGTTGTTCTTTTCCGCGTATGGAATCTTTCAGATTTTATTTCTACAAATATATTTTTTAACAAATTCACACAACAGAAATATTTTGGATAAAAACGGTATGTCTTATTTTCTACACCGTCGTTGGGACTGCTGTGATGAAGCCCTTTAAGTGCCGAAAGTTTAATTGTTGTTATGTCGCCCATTAAATTGCTGCTGACTGAATTTTCAATTTCTGGCGGATGTGGTTATATCACCATAACGTCAGCAAAAGGGCAATTAAAGTTTGAAGTGGGAAAGAGGCAACGTTGAGAAGGGCGGATGTGGTCCCAGATGTATCACCCAGGGACTATATGTCGTTACCGAACATCACAATGCTTTCACACAAAGAAATAGTTCCCAATAATGAAAATCAGAGATATGGCTCAGTATAGCAGGTTGATTTTGGATTCCTGATATTGCACTCAATATTAAAGTTGGGGATTGACATGATAAATAAGGGGGCAAAATATTTTCCCAACACGTTACCGTTTTGTGAGGAGACGAGTTTTAAAATTAGGTTTAAGTTAAAAATCGTAGTATTGGAATTTCATCCCGGCGATTAGGGAGAGTCTTATAGCATAGTTTTAGAAAATTTTTAATTTACTAGACATTTAGAAATTTTATATGGACAAGATACATGGCAGAAGCACGTTATTACTAAATCATTATCCTACCAAAAAAGGGAAATTATCTATACTTATTTATAAATGGAACTTTGTGTGTGTGTATGTGTGTGTGTGTGTGTGTGTGTGTGTGTGTGTGTGTGTGTGTGTGTGTGTCCGTTACCTATAGACTCCGAAACGGCTGAACCGACTTTCTTGAAAATTTACACAGTTATACTATAAGCGTTTGCGAGTGTTCTTAGCTAGGTTTTGTGTAGAGGTACCCCCGATAAATACCGAAAATCGATAATCGAAAAAATCGGGTTATAGAAGGAGTGGTCCGATTTTAATCAAATTTGATACACTCATAGACAAGGACATAAGAAAGGATATTCAGAAGTTTCAAGGTTGCAGTTCTTACAATAGTGCAGAAATTTGATAATATATATATATATATATAGATGCTTGTGTGTGTGTCTGTTTATCTGTATGTATGTCCTTTATACAAATCTACAATTTTTATCCGAATCTCACCAAACTTCACACAAATATTCTTTAAGCTGAGTCTGAGCTCCAAGACCATGGATTAGTTTTAAAGCTTTCATTACACCCGAGCAACGCCGGGCTATACTGCTAGTACTGAATAATTTAGCCAAATTAAGATGTAATGTTATACAGTGCAGTAGTTTTAGTATGATTTCCAATAAACAATGCAAATTTGAAACATTTTGCCTTGTCATTTATGCCGAGTAGTATTATGTTGTTATATACACTTTTATCTATTTTTTGTTTTTATTATGAGACAGAGGAAAGCAGTGGATAACATATGAAGGGCTTGAGCAGGTGGATGACAGAACGGGGGTTCCGTGGTGTTACAGGAGAAAGTGTGCTCAGAGTCACCAGGGATAGGGAGACGTGGAAGGCCATGATCGCCTAAAGGACAAGGCATATAGAAGAACAAATCAGTGAGCAGAGATTTTTTGAAATCGTTTCCTTTTTTACGTTTACGTTTTTACTTACCGAATAAAATAACTGCAGATTTTGCTTGTGGTGATTCATAATTAGAATTCTGGTTGAAAAATATTTTCCATTCAATGTATCTAATACAAAAAAATATCAATTTTTGGGGGATTTATTCCTGAAATATTAAAATTTTGAAGTCAGTTTGTAAGTAAAAACTTGCAGAAATTACATATTTCTTTGCATTTTTAAGACAATTTTAAATATAAATGCTTAAAAATTAGTAAAATGTATGAATTGAATATTTGGTTTCAGTACTTATCACATCAAAGCCCAGCTTTCACGCTGAGTGCAATGTTGGTTTTTAAGAAATTTAATAATCAACTTGTCCCAATGGCTCAGTGTTGACATCACAACGTTAATAGATACAGTATTCGTTTTCAATGAACATAATTCAAAATTCACATTTATATTAAAATTTATTCGCATTTGTGGCCAAGATAGTATTTTTCAGCGGTTGTCTTTTACGTTCGAACCCCAAGTAAAAACCAGATTCCTAACGGCAGATTTTGCTAACTTACTATATATAATACACTACATCTTTCTCTCTCTCTCTCTCTCTCTCTCTATATATATATATATATATATATATATATATGTACATGTATATGTATATATATATAAATAAATATATATATATATATAAATAAATATATAAATATATATATATACATATATATATAAATATGCATATATATATATATATATATATATATTGTCATCCGCAGACAGATCTGTTTCGCTGTATCACAGCTCATCAGTACGGTTAGACTCCGATTGCTTTTTAACCCAGGATTATTGAAACCCGACCGAATTAACGTCAGTCGGCGATTCTACCTCTGGTTCATGTTCATATATATATATATATATATATATATATATATATATATATATTGGGTGTGTGCGAGCGGGAATTATATACTTACAAAAGGAGTATAAAGTGTCCATTTTCTAAATAGCTATCGCCCACCACCTGATGATTGTCTGAGAACGCTTAAAACATTTAGTTACGGTCGGCCACCGTACACGGAATTTGATGCTATATATATAATTTGATTCTCTTTTTATAAATATAAACTAAGTGCTTCAAGCGTTCTCGGGCAATCTTCAGGTGGTAGGCGATAGTTATTTTGAAAATAAACACTTTATACTCCTTTTGTAAGTTTATACGTACACAGCCGCATACACACACACACACACACACACACACACACACACACACACACACACACACACACACTATATATATATATATATATATATATATATATATAAGAATAAATCTAATATATATATAAGAATAAATCTAACTTAGAGCCAATAGACCTACCTAGGTTTCACCTAACGGATCGTCAGGTCAAGTCGGCGATCCGTTTGGTGCAACCTAGGTAGGTCCGTTGGCTGTAGGTTAGATTTATTCTTATTTGTCTGCTCTACTTTAGTGTTAGGGTTCCCGTCTCGGGTTTTTTTCTTTCAACGAGTACTTTGACGTATGTTCAAGAACTTAGTTTGTTTCTTTTTTTATTTCCCCATTCCCCCCCCCCCCCGCGTTTATACTTTGGTGGGTTTTTCGAGACGGATTGATATATATTATAACGATTATTATTATTATTATTATTATTATTATTATTATTATTATTATTATTATTATATAAATATACATATTATTCTACGCCAGTTTGAAATATGCACCTGATGATTGCATAACCCATGAAACTCCGAGTCGTTGCATAGGAGATAATATGTTTATATATTAATATGCATATAATACAGCTCTGTTCATACATTGAGGACTGTTTTATTAACATCTGAATAATGATACTATACAGTAGCGAGCATAAAGATCAGAACGATGTTACGAAAAGTTTAAATGTGAAATAACGTTTTATTTTGAAGTTTTATGGAACATTTTATCAAGGAAAAAAAGTTAATAAAGTTAAATTATATAATTCCAAAATATAAAGCTCAATAAACATATTTTGATAAAGTTATAAGAATAATTATATTACATTCGAAAAATAGATGATCAAAAACATCAGAAGATCTTATAACTTTATCTAAACAAATTTATTGATCTTTATATTTTAGAATTATATAATTTACTTTTATATCCTTTTTTCTTTGATAAAATGTTTTTTGAAGCTTTAAAATAAAAAGGTATTTCATATTTAGAATTTTTCTTAAGATTGTTCTGATTTTTATGTTTGCTACAATACATATGCAAACCCTTCTCATATGTATATTTTTATCAATTTACGTCAATATATATATATATATATAATAATAAAAATAAAATATATTTATTAATTTAAGTTACTATATATAGTCACCCGCAGACAGACCTGTTTCGCAGCTCATCAATCAGTCAGTCAATTAAGTGCCATACGCGATACACGCTTGGGCGATCATGTCTCGAAAGAGACATGACTGACTGGGCAGAAGATTATCCCGCAGTAGGTTGCCATTGCTTTCTGCGGCAGACTGGTTGCCGACCAAGGCTATAGAACCCAATCTGTCCTGTTATTTAACCCATAACTGGAAGGAATAGACAGATTAATACCTTTCCCATGGGTATTTGCGCGTAAGTGAATGCAATGAATTCAACTGGAATTCGAACTCGGCTCTCCGATTTCTCGTTCCGAGCCGATATCCAATGCACTACAACGCACATCCCGCTCATCAGTACGGTTAGAAATTTTAATTTTAAATTGCTTTTACCCAGAATTGAAACCTGACCGATTCTACCTCTGAGCTATGGGCGCTCAGTCGGTGATTCTAACTCTGAGCTCTGGGCGCTCGGTAGAAGAAGGCAAACTTTTTAGCGTATGTTGTATCATACGCCAGTACTTAGAGTGCTCTAACTACTGAATGAGCGATGCGTAAGTGCTAGAGTACTGTTTTTTCAAAGTCTACCATTCTTCAATCAGGGTGTGTGAGTGTAAATATTCATCCGCAGATAGATATGTTTCGCTGTATCACAGCTCATTAGTGCGGTTAGGTTAGTCATCCAATTGCTTTCATATATATATATATATATATATATATATATATATATTGTACACTGAATGCTGGTGTTAATTAAAAAACACAACATGCAGGTATACTGTCTTTTTGTAAAAATGTTTAATTTTTAACTCGATCTCTAAAACCTGCATTTTTTAAATTTTAACTCGAAGAAGCTTTAATAAAAGTAAAACATGTTACATTGAGATACGTTTTATACTTTGTCCTTTATGTTATTCTATTATATAATATATATATATATATATATATATATAGATAGATAGATAGATAGATAGATAGATAGATAGATAAGGATATATTCATCTGCTAGAAGTACTAACCTATCAGCTTAAATACATATACAGAGATTTTAGGCAGAAATCCTTGGAGCCACAAGATATTGACGGCACTGATTGCATTTTTTAAATTTTAACTCGAAGAAGCTTTAATAAAAGTGAAACATGTTACATTGAGATACGTTTTATACTTTGTCCTTTATGTTATTCTATTATATAATATATATATATATATATATATATATAGATAGATAGATAGATAGATAGATAGATAGATAGATAGATAGATAGATAAGGATATATTCATCTGCTAGAAGTACTAACCTATCAGCTTAAATACATATACAGAGATTTTAGGCAGAAATCCTTGGAGCCACAAGATATTGACGGCACTGATTGAATGGATTCATAGACCCAGAGATATCAACAAAAGTGTAAGGACGGAGCGTTTTTTAACCAACAATCTTACTTACAGCGGCAAGCTCCGTAGCAAAACCTGTATGTCTTGGCACACGTGTTTTGCCAATTACCAGCGAATGTACCAAACCAAGGACATGTATCAGCAGCACATGAATCGTCGCCCAATCCACCTCCTTTCTCTCTCCTCATATATATATGACATAATTTTGTAACTATTAGAAGTACGCTGAAGATGAAGAATGAATTTATGTTGCTTTCTCGACAGATAATTTTAATTACCATAAAATAAATATTTTAATCAAAATAAGATTCTTTTAACTGGATTTGAATACCAAGGATAATACATACATACATATATATATACACGTTACTCTCCAGCAATGAATTGACTTCTTCCGGTGACTGGGGTGTATCAGTCAGTTAAGTGCCATATATGAAACACGCTTGGGCGATCATGTCTTGAAAGAGATATGACTGACTGGGCAGAAGATTATCCCGCAGTATGTTGCTACTGCTTTCTGCGGTAGACTGGTTGCCAGCCAAGGCTATAGAACCCAATCTGTCCTGTTGTTTAACCCATAACTGGAAGGAAAAGACAGATTAATACCTTTCTCAAGAGTATTTGCGCGTAAGTGAATGCAATGAATTCAACTGGAATTCGAACTCGGCTCCACGATTTCTCGTTCTGAGCCAATATCCACTGCACCACAATGCACATACACATCCGTGTATACACCGCTTATATATGTAACACGCTAAAATTTCCCGTTTCTTATTCTATGCGCCTATGGCTTAGGGATTAGAAATTCCGACTGACACCTAATCAGCTCAGTTTCGATATAGTAGATGTCTAGTCAGACAGATGAGCCGCAAAACAGTCATGTACGTGGATGACATATATATATATATATATATATATATATATATATATATATATATTGTCATCCGCAGACAGATCTGTTTCGCCGTATCACAGCTCATCAGTACGGTTACGAAATGGCGTCAGTCGGCGACTCTACCCCTGGGCTATGGGCGTTCGGTGGAAGTAGGATCGTTAAGTTGTAATGATGCTTAGTCCCAAAACAGGTGTTTTTTTTTTTTTGTAGCTTAATAGTAGAAAGAGTTTTTAATCAATCAGGGTTTTTGTCATCGAGTGCTCGATATCAAGGTCGAGATAGAACGCTAATTTTTTGTCCATATTAATTCTCTCTCTCTCTCTCTCTTTATATATATATATATATATATATATATATATATATATATATAATTAGGACACCTCGACGTGGTGTAATAGTAAGCTTGTCTTGCTAGAATCATTGCAACTGAATAGTGAGTTCGACTCTCACTGAATGCCCCATACTTTCGGCATTGTGCCACATGTAAGTTGCGCTTAGAAAATCACTTTATATAATTTTAATGTGAAGAAATATGTCACTGAACTGAGCAGTTTCGTGAAGGCACATTATGATGTCCTCACTCCTCAGAGCTTATTTTTTAGTCTGCTATCTGCAGACTGAAAAATAAACCCTGAGCAGAGAACACTGAATAAGTAAGCTCTAAGGAGAGAGGACAACATAGTGGAGCATTTCAGAACCTTCAAAGTCAGCACGACTCTTCTCAGTTAAGTGAGAAATTTCTTCACATTAATCATATTTACGCTTTATGTCTATCTCGATATCTGGCATTTTATGACATCCACCGAAAAAAACAACAATCTTTGCCCTAAGTATAATCATAACTCAACACTATATATATATAGTCATCCGCAGCCATATCTGTTTCGCTGTATCACAGCTCATCAGTACGGTTAGACTCCAATTGCTTTTTAACCCAGGATTGAAATCAAACCGAATTGGCGTGAGTCGGGGATATGTGCGTTGTGGCGCAGTGGATATCGACTCGGAACGAGAAATCGGAGAGCCGAGTTCAAATTCCAGTTGAATCCATTGTATTCACTTACGCGCAAATACCCTTGGGAAAGGTATTAATCCGTCTCTTCCTTCCAGTTATGGGTTAAATAACAGGACAGATTGGGTTCTATAGCCTTGGTCGGCAACCAGTCTACCGCAGAAAGCAATGGCAACCTACTGCGGGATAATCTTCTGCCCAGTCAGTCATGTCTCTTTCGAGACATGATCGCCCAAGCGTGTATCACGTATGGCACTTAACTGACTGATATATATAGCACTCCGGAAGAATAGTAGACTTTGAAAAACAGTAACTACTCTGGCATCTACTCTGGCATCAGCAATGAATTAGAACACTCTCAGCTATTGGGCGTGTATAATGATAATATACACGCTAAAAGTCAGCTTCCTTCTCCCGAGAGCCCGTAGCTCAGCGGTAGAATCGCCGACTGACGCCAATTCGGCCGAATTTCAATACTAGGTAAAAAGCAATCGGCTGTCTAACCGTAGTGATGAGCTGTGATGCAGCGAAACAGATCTGTCTGCGGATGACTAATATATATATATATATATATATATCTTTTTGGAAATATTTAATCTTATCCCTGGATGCTTTGATCTAATCTTCTATGAGAAAGAATTGCAATTAAAACATTCGATGAATAGTTAAAATCACTCTAAATTGAAATAAATAAGATTGACGATAAATTGATATATACACCCTTGTACAAAATAATTAAAATAAAATAAATAATATTTTCATAGAATCTTTTACACTTTTCCTGATCACGTATACGTCGTTTCTTGGCGTTGTTTTTCTCTTCCATTTTTCTTTACATTTTGGACTGATAGATCCAGTTTGTTTCTTCACCTTGATGGCACAACTGACAGTTGAAAAGCTGACACCAACAATATCCGCGATCTCTTTGTAAGGCTTGCCATTGTGTTCGCGGAGCGTTACAGTTTTTGAAAGCTTTTATTGGATTAACGTCCAACATAGACAATGGCCGTAGGATATCTAATCGACAGTCGAGACAATAGTGTCAGGGCGTGATAATACATTGATTCAATCACGGATGACGCAATCATATTTCAAGGCCAAGTAAATTTCATCATATACCCTGACAACAGATTTATATTACTGAACAACACTGCAAATGACCTAATCTGAGGAAAAAAATAGAAATCAACTAAAACCTGTAACTTCAGTGGGTCTAAAACTGATCGTGTGTTGAAAGAAAGTAAAGTAAAGCAATTGTTTAAAATATTTTGGACGGGGTTTGTATATATATATATATATATATATATATATATATATATATAATGATGTATTGTAACTATTTACACTATTTTATGACGTTTCAGTGGTTATTCAGGTGATATACGTTAGGATTTCAAACCATAACTTTGACTTCGTCCACGGTTGTAGATTATTCCAGTTTCACGTGCCGTACCTTTTCTGGATGTTTCAGTTTCAGATATGTCCATTTAATAACTCAAATCTCCAAGCTTTTGTTCACCTCTGCTGTGGCCAGGTATTGAACTCGCAATTCTTTGTGTCATGGTTATAGCTGGAACACCCTGGTGACTTATCCGTTCCGATATACAGTTGCAGCAGAATTACACTGAACTGACTTGGCTGATAAGCACCTGGGAGCTGAGATGATCTAGTGTTGCCTTATCGGTTACTGCACATATTTATATCCAGACGCCCCTGATAACGCTTATTTAGATCCGGTAAGAAAAGAGAATGCATGGTTATCAGCAAAAAGAGAAGAAGCCCAACATGCTATAAGTCGAGAGAGAAAAAAATCAGGTACAGAAATTTGAATACCCGGGACCAGAAACGCATTGGCATGGTCAAGAACTCATTTAAAACCTAAGCAGTGTTGAGAGACAGGAAGATTTCGTTGGAAACAAAGAAAAGAGCACTGGACTGTTATGTGACATCTGTCCTCCTATATGGCAGTGAATGTTGGACTGCCTCGAAGACTCCAAGTAGCAGAAATGTGGTTCTACGGAAGGATGCTAAGGATATTATGGACCGAATATGTGAGCAACGACAAGGTTTTGGAGAAGGTACAAGCGTAAAGGAAAGACAGCTAAAGTTTCTGGGACATGTGATGAGGAAGGAGGGTTTGGAGAATCTAATACTCATTAGATGGATAGCGAGAAAGCGAGACAGGGAAAGCAATGCAAGACATACTTGATGCACTTGAGAAAGTGGATGGCGGAGCAGTTTGGGAGAGATATCAAAATAAAATGTGTTAAAAGCGACAAGGAATAGAAGTCAGTGGAGATCCATGATCGCCCACGTCTTGAAAGGACACGGTACGTAAAGAACAAACATTCAGCAATTGTGCTGTCCACAGTGAGAAGTTATTTTCGAATGATGATTGAACATTCTATCCGTTTGCAACCGGATTTGAACTCAAAAATAATTCAAAACGGCTTGGTATGCCTCCCTTAGTCGTTTTCACTCTAACTCACCAGATAGCAGAGCATGTTTTATATAGTTCCGGGCATTTATATGACGGTTTATCTTTTGGGAACCTTAGTGTATATATCTAAACTTATTTGTAAATGGAACGTTGTCTCTCTCTGTGTGTGTGTGTGTATGTGTGTGTGCGTGTGTGTGTCCGTTACCTATAGACTCCGAAACGGCTGAACCGATTTTCTTGAAAATTTACACAGTTGTACTATAAGCGTCTGCGAGTGTTCTTAGCTAGGTTTTGTATCGAGGTACCCCCGATAAATATCGAAAATCGATAATCGAAAAAATCGGGTTATAGAAGGAGTGGTCCGATTTTAATCAAACTTGATACACTCATAGACAAAGACATAAGAAACGATATTCAGAAGTTTCAAGGTTGCAGTTCTTAC
Organism: Ascarosepion bandense; assembly: GCA_037127315.1. Classification (NCBI taxonomy): domain Eukaryota; kingdom Metazoa; phylum Mollusca; class Cephalopoda; order Sepiida; family Sepiidae; genus Ascarosepion; species Ascarosepion bandense. The sequence goes on along the minus strand of JBBBDQ010001018.1, from coordinate 4,838,296 downwards.
AATAGTGCAGAAAATCGATAATATATATAAAAGGCAAGCTGTTTGTGTGTGTGTTTGTTTATCTGCTTGTATGTTTGTATTTTTTCAGCCCTTTTATTTCAGTTTTTGCTTCAGGTTTAGCTCTAAGTAGGTATAATTGTAGTTCTTAGTCTCAGCCATGATACCATTTACTCAGTGGACTTATTTAGCCTTCAAAACTCGGTTTACGACGAAAAAAACTTATTTGATATCCATACCAGGAAATCAAAATTTGGCTTACATCCATTAATTTTTTCTACGGTTTTGCTTTAACTGGAAACAACTATTGATTTTTAGTCTTTCGTGCCAAAAAGTCTTAGCTTCAAGGCCATGGTTTAGTTTTAAAGCTTTCATTACACCCGAGCAACGCCGGGCGATACTGCTAATGGCAAATATTGGAAACATTATAAAAACGATGTAAAATCAAGTTTGTTTTTGTAGGTCATGCCAAAAACTTACGTTTCAGCTACGAAAAACGATTGAGTTTCGATTGAGGCGTGAAACTTTAAGTCACGACTTTTATGATGGTCTTAATATTTTCTACGCTGTAACTATGTCGACCTTGTATATTGATTATTCTTTCATTTACACCTGCCATAAACTATTTTGGCTTCGTTTTATAAATACTTTGTACACAAACCAACAGCCAAATAAAATCCCCCATATTGTTCAATTGTATTGAACATTTTTCAATGCAACTGTGAACTGGTCTAATTTAATTTTGACACAAAACTAAATAATTATATATATATATATATATATATATATATATATATAATTCTTTATGTTCTTTGTTTATTCTATTCATATATATATATATATATATATATATATATATATATATATATATGAATAGAATAAATAAAGAACAAGTAGGAAAAAAGTGTTTTAATCTAACATGTCTCTCTTATAACAAGCTTCTTCAGAGATTTATTAAAGACGAATGATTTAAAAATCAAAGAGACAGTATGTTGATTGAGGTATAGTTTCATTGGTCAAATACGTGTCACGTGTGATAAAGCAATCGATGAATATTAAATGTAGACGAACAACCTTATGTCTATTTAACTGTATGTGCCAACGCGTCATTTTAAATAAAATAAGAGAAATCAGTTATGAATGTATGTGTTGAGAGAAATCATGTGTGCATATGTGCGTTTATGAGCCAGTAAAGAGGTATGTACGTATGAAATGATGGAAAGATTTTCTATTCTAAATAACGTGAGATAATCATGTATGAACCGTAAACGAAATATATTTCTGTTTAAAGACGCGTTGTCGAACGATCCGATAAGGCAATACAAGACGATCTTTTCCTAACAGTGTTTTTAAGGAAACGTTTGAGAAATAATGTTTCTTACTGGAATTCAAACTGTATGATTCGATATTTTCTCCTCAGCATTAGATTTGCGTTTTTTTTTCTCAAAAGTGGGGGATTATCCTGGAAGATTTGTTGTTTTCGTATATGTGCCTTATGCTTTCTCTTTGGATGTCTTTAAAAAAATTTAAGCTTTACTATTTTTTATGTAATACAAGGCTTAAAAATCACTTAGGATACATAATTACAAAGCGAAGTCGTTTTATGGAAGTAAGAGTAAGTTTAGAGAATTGAAGGTTATGAGGATATATAGTAAATAAACAATTGAGCCTAGACTTAGGGGGTTAGGATTGTAACTATCGGTGAAGTGTGGGGAATATAAGAATCGATATTGAGCGTTGACTGTTAGTTTCGAATCTCAGAACGATTTTCACAAAACGATCTAAACACCAGCTTGAGGCGTGAAACTGACAGTCAGCATGCAGTGCTGATTCCCATCTACGGATGGTCTATATCTATAAACGCTCCCTAGTACTGAGAACTGTTCCTCCATAAAGGTAACACACACACACACACACACACACACACACACACATATATATATATATATATATATATATATATATATATATATATATATATATATATTATACACCGTATAATTAGCATGAAGTGTGCTGCAAAGTATAGTATGGACTGGTTCACGATTGTGTCTCGGTCACACTCTGTTTTTATTTGAGAGTCCTGAAGGCTCTATGTATCAGGTCCCGCAAACATTCTCACCGTAAACAGCATGAATGTTTGTTACGATTTGCTATCATTAACCTCTGGTACTTCTTTCCCGATCAGACTAATTTTTCCTCACTTTCAATCATTCCAAGATTTACTTTATTCCAGTTCTTTATCTCCCGATGAGGCATGAAGAGCTGAAGCGAAACCGGTTGCTTCGATTTTAAAAATGTCTAACAGTAACCAACTACATAATTTTATAGCTACAATCAGGTTCTGCACCAACAACAATATTTTCATATATATATATATATATATATATATATATATATATATATATATATATATATGTGTGTGTGTGTGTGTGTGTGTGTGTGTGTGTGTGTGTGTGTGTGTCTATAACGTATAGTTTTCGCATTGTTTTAAATGCCTAAAACTGTATTATTTGCAGGCATAGAAAGGTTGACTTACACTGACGTCTGAATTGTTTTGGCCCAACTGCTTTAAAATTCTCTACTAAAATTTCAGAACACAGTTTTGGACACTGCCTGCGTATGCCAGAGGCTAACTCGCTATCTTTTGACCTACAGATAAGTAAATAGACAAACCGGCGGGAAAGACTAAGAAATATATATATATATATATATATATATATATATATATATATATATATAGAGAGAGAGAGAGAGAGAGAGAGAGATAAGTATACGTTGACAATGATGTTTAGATAAATGAATAATACTGAAGGGTATTCGTACTAAGCGACTTTAAAATGTGTCTGCACAAATTCTGTGTATATTTTTGAAGTGTGTCACTTCGTTCAAAAGAAACAAACGAATCTCATGAAAGTTTTTTAAAAAAGCAGAAAGAAAAACAGTAAAGACAAACAAAAACTCATAATTACCCAAAGAAAAAGCGAATGAGTTCCGTTTCAGTTTCATTTTAGAGGACAATGACGTTCTCATAGTAATACAGTATCCATAATGAACACTGTGTTCATTCTGAGCTTACGTATCGTTCCATTCATCATTGAATAATTTACGAATATCATGATAATATGACCCGGTCAAATACATAAGAACAGTAGTTCTTAAGAGAAAACGTAAGATTGTTAGCAAATGTGGCAGTCCAAGATGCGAGCTATGAATTCGAATCGTAATATAACGAGAGCGCTTGGAAGAAGTATTTATTCTCCCATTTGTATACCTCCCATTATAGGCATAACTTTATCCACGATATAATAACACCGGTATTTCACAGACGGAACAGAATGACTGAAAGGAAAATGAACGACAAACATACTTTGTTCTCAGAGAGACTTTTATATTATAAAAACACACAAAAAAACATGTCTCACGCAGAGAAATTATAACATAAAGTGGGTGGAAACACATAGAAATCTCAAGAATATTTATTTCAATATTGGGTAGGATCGACTTTGGCAGTAATTACAGCTTGCATTCTGCGTGGGATCGACTCGTACTAAGTTTGAATTTTTTTCTCCCAGAGGAATTTTTATCCGTTCTTCAGCTGAAACAATCTTCAATTATTTCAATAGTAATGGTGGAGCATATCGACTCGTCATTTACTTTTTCTAAAATAAACCATAAATGTTCAATGATGTTGAGATCTAGGACTGTGGTGGCCAGATAAGATGTTCTACTTCACTAGAATGTTCCTTGTGTCATTCAGCAACAACATTAACAGTATGAATTGGTGCATTTTTATACTGAAAAATGACATTTCCTTCAATAGGGTAAAGTTTATTACTTAAAATTCTTAAATAGTCTTGACTATTGATTTTGAATAAACTTATTTAAATAATATCTCTGAAAAATATATATAAATAAAATTGAAGTACTACTAATATTAAATCAACAGACATAAAAATAGACAAGCTTTTAACAGTTTAATCCAATTTTCCAAATTATACTATTAGGTTGTCCCAAAAGTTCGTAAACACTTGAAAGAAATTGAAATTTTACTCGCCAAGTAATCTAAGGTTACCAGAAAACACTTGCAAAAAATTGAAATTGAAATTTTACTCGCAAAAACTACAAAAATTATTGCTCAAAATAAAGACCATCATTTTCCAAGACTTTCTGCCATCGATCTGCAAGCTTTCGGATCTGGTCAAAGTACCATTCAGCCGGCTTCGAATCAAAGAATTCTTGACACTTCATCAAACGAGTCGAATCAGCGGCCCTTCAGAAAGTGTTGCATTGAGCGGAAAAGGCCGTAATCTGATGGAGCACACTCATGACTGTAGTCTGGATGTGGTAGAACCTCAACGCCGTCCAGCTCTTCAAACTTGTCTTTGGTTTTCCTGGCGGTGTCTGGCTTGGCATTGTCCTGCTGCATTAAAGCGCGCTTTCGGTTGATCAGAGCCGGATACTTTTGCTTCAACTTTTCGTAAACCCGCTCAAGTTGATGAAGGTAAAGTTCGGCACTGATGGCACAACCATTCGAAACCAACTCAAAATGCACGATTCCTTCAAAGTTTCACCAAACGCACAACATGACTTTCTTGCCGAATCGATCTTGTTTTGGAACCGACGGTGTCTCTTTTCCTTTCTGAACCCATCGCTTGTTTCGATTGTGCTGGACCAGACAGACCCATTTCGCAAGTGTTTACGAACTTTTGGGACAACCTAATATTATGGTAGCAGGTGTTTCTATTATTTATTATTTCATCCATTCCTTCTATATGCAAAAAACAAAAACAAAACAAAAACAAAAAAAAAACCCCAAAAAACAAAAAAACCCCCAAAAAACAAACAAACAAAAAAGAAAAAAACAGGGTTTATAAAAAGGAAACATTACTTGTAATATTTGCCGAAGGAAAACTGGGGTCACGGCTGTTTCTCTAGAAACCTGGTTAGGCTAATTTTTTTTTGAGGTCTCACCCCTGTGGATGGGCTACGGACGTTTTAGTCTCTACATCGCACTCTATTACCTGATGTCACTTACTGGCCAAAAGAAAGAGAATCACCTTAAGTATCCCTACAGTCAGAATGATGCGTGTAGACAAATTTATCTGGGAAGTATTTTAACAAGGGACATGACTCTGAATTCTGAAGACACAATGGAAATATGTCTTTTCAAAGAAAACTTATTCAGCATTTTGACGCTATTTGTATTAAGAAAGCATGAAAAATATAATGTACAAACATGCACACACATACATAAACATGCATGCCCTGAGTTTGAAACGTCGACATGAGAAAAATACACTCTCCTCTTACTCATTCTGGGCAAACTTTACCCTGGAATGTGCAATCAAATCTTAAATTTTGATAACACAAAAATAAAATAAATAAAAAGTGACCATCAACTTCATATCTCTAAAGCTCAACGTCAATCTTCGTTAGTACCTAGAGGGGTAACCGATTATGAATACGAGGACGTGTGGTTGGTGTGATGGAAAACGGCTCGTAAATAGAAATCAGAGAACCGAGTTCCAATTCGAGTCGGGTTTGTTATGTTGACTTACGCACAAATACTCTAGAGAAAGATTAGGATGTCCCTCTTCCCCACCACAAGGTATGGACTAATTAGTAATATTTGTATCAATAAATCTTTATATATCTGAAAAAAATTATACAATCTAAAAAATATTTTCTGCTTTTAAATAACTTGCAAAAGGTTGACAAGCCGTAAAAACAAAATATCTGCAAAACTGTCTATTTTCTTACATATATCGACTCGGAACGAGAAATCAGGGTGGTGGTGGTGGTGGGCGAGTTCGAATTCCAGCCGAAATCATTGCATTCACTTACGCGCAAATACCCTTGGGAAAGGTATTAATCCGTCTATTCCTTCCAGTTATGGGTTAAATAATAGGACAGATTGGGTTCTATAGCCTTGGTCGGCAACTAGTCTACCGCAGAAAGCAATGGCAACCTACTGCGGGATAATCTTCTGCCCAGTCAGTCATGTCTCTTTGGAGACATGATCGCCCAAGCGTGTATCACGTATGGCACTTAACTGACTGATGGCTTTAGTATTTTATCGATTATTTGTCTGTCAGGCTTTAGATAAAAGCATTGTGGCCTGGGCTGTGGCTTTTGATATTTCGAAGACGTTTGACAGCGTTTGGCATGCTGGACTTCTCCTCAAGATCAAGGCACACGGTGTCTCTGGACAGATATTTTTCTTCATTCCATCGTTCTTAACAAATCCTGTTATGAAGTTCGTCTTGAATATCCAAAACCATTTCACATTAATCCGGGAGTTCCCCAGAACTATCTCTTAGAACCTATGTTGTTTCCTATCTACATCATCGACATTCCAGATGTCGTCAGTTCCAAACTAGGTATTTATACTAATTACACATTTATTTCAGTCAGTTAAGTGATACACGCTTGGGCGATCATGTCTCTTTCGAGACATGAATGTTTATTACCCCGCAGTAGGTTTCCATTACTTTCTGTGGTAGACTGCCAAGGCTATAGAAACTAATCTGTTCAATTTTCTTAACTCATAGCTGGACGAAAGAGACGGAATATTACTTTTCCCAAGGGTATTTGCGCGTAAGTGAATGCAAGGAATTCAACTGGAATTCGAACTTAGTTCCCCGATTTCTCGTTCCGAGTCGATATCCACTGCATTACAAGGCACATTTATTTACTCCTAACTTAATAGTAAGTTTGATAAGCCGAAAATTAAAACCGGCAGCTGCTGTCGAAAATGATCTGCAGTCAACTGTTAACTGGGGCAATTAATGACGTGTGAATTTCAACGCTTCCAAAATCGTAACTACTATGTTTTAATCACTATTGAGAACATTGTTACCTTCCATCAGCATGGTTGATGCTAACCTCCAGGAGAGAAACTCATTACGCCATCTTAGTTTCACATTTTCCTCTGGCACGAAGTGATTATATTGAATCATTTGCGAGGTCTGTTGTTAGGAAAGTTGGTTTTTCTGTGTAGGTTATCACAGCCGTGATATGGCTTCCTCAATTATGAGCTTTCTTACTACTATATTGCATTGTGGTGCAGTGGATATCGGCTCGGAACGAGAAATCGGTGAGCCGAGTTCGACTTCCAGTTGAATTAATTGCATTCACTTACGAGCAAATACCCCTGGGAAAAATATTAATCCGTCTCTTCCTTCCAGTTACGGGTTAAATAACAGGACAGATTGGGTCCTATAGCCTTGACTGGCAACCAGTCTACCACAGAAAGCTATGGCAATGTACTGCGGGATAATCTTCTGCCCAGTCAATCATGTCTCTTTCGAGACATGATCGCCCAAGCGTGTATCACGTATGGCACTTAACTAACTGACTGACCTTATGAAAATTGTGATGTAGAGTGAGGGGTGCGTATTATAGATTCAAAGAGTGAGGGGTGCGTATGATACATTCTAGCTAACCATTTTGACTGCAAAATGATGAGAACTTGAGGCCAATGTAGCACTCCGCTTTAATTAATTAAATCTAATTACCATAGAGCAGAGTTGGTCAGAACAATTATCATAAAAGTATTTGTTGTAGGGCGTTGCCCACTTAACTATGGACTCTTCCCACGAGTATATTACCTGAGAGTTAATCCCTCTCGTGGCTTCAGTTCAGCTCAGCACAGTCTGTCTGTCTGTCTGTCACTGGTAAGCCAAGCTTATATTTACTCTGTTTGCTTGTATCTATTTTTGTCTTAATATATGTTGTTAACCTTACCACCGTGTTTCGAGTTATCATTCCGTGGTCCCATTACCGGTTCACATTAGTATTTTATAAAAAGGAAGAGGGAAGCGGTGAGAAAGTCATTGAAATCGAGATGCCAGGTCAAGACCATTAACATTGTAGACTCTTCTCTCGAACTTTACCAAGGATCTCTAGATTTCTCACCAATTGCGTAACCTAAAAAAAAAAACAAAACAAAAAAAACTAAGAAGTAGAGGGAACAATAAATAAGAAGGAATTATGAAAACAGGAAAACAGAAGATAACGATTTAAATTGCATTTAAATTTTTAAAAATCAAAGTTAACTGGGAAGCCAGAAGCCGGAAGAGAATTTCACAAACGAGAAGTGCGAGAGAAGAAACTATAAACATAGAACTTACGGTTACATATAGCCAAATTAACTGTATATTGATGAGACCTAATCGCCACTCTAGTACTGCGCTTAAACTAAAACAATTATCATGAATGTATTTATAGAAAAAGCATAATTAGGTTACAATAAAACGTATGTTTTATATGAATACTACCTTATGCGTTGTGGTACAGTGAATATCGGCTCGGAACGAGAAACCGGGGAGCCGAGTTCGAATTCCAGTTGAATCCATTGTATTCACTTACGCGCAAATACCCTTGGGAAAGGTATTAATCCGTCTCTTCCTTCCAGTTATGGGTTAAATAGCAGGACAGACTGGGTTCTATAGCCTTGGTCGGCAACCAGTCTACCGCAGAAACCAATGGCAGCCTACTGCGGGATGATCTTCTGCCCAGTCAGTCATGTCTCTTTCGAGACATGATTGCCCAAGCGTGTACCACGTATGGCACCTAAACTGACTGAAGTCATTAAAAAAATAAATTGGGCGATTATGTCTCGAAATAGACATGACTGACTGGGCAGAAGATTATCCCGTAGTAGGTTGCCATTACTTTCTGCAATGACTGGTTACCAGCCAAGGCTATAGAACCCAATTTGTGTTATTATTAAACCTATGACTGGGGGGAAGAGGCGGATTAATACCTTTCCCAAGGGTATTTGTGCGCAAGTGGATGCGGATTAGTTTTGTCTTTTCTGTAAGTATTTTCATGGCAACTGTTCTGATGAGCTTCTTTTTTTCCTTGATACTCCGACCACATGTATTAACTCGTGCTATTAAATTGCTATTAAGGTCCAACCCTTTTACTGTTGAAATAGTTTAATATAACCTCCTCTTCTACTCTAACGTTTTTTTTCTCGGAATTTTTGTTTGTGGAACTCACTTCATTTGCATGGTTCCCTGATAGTTACACCCTGAAAATGTTTCAATCGCCATTTTTATTTGTTTGATTCTCAACTATCTCTTCTCTTTTATCTTCAACATTCCTGTGCCTTTTTTATTTTTTCACTGTAACTCCTTACACACCAGTGACATTTCTGCCTTGCTTGGGGTGAAATGATTATATATATAATGCCTCCAAATCTCTATGCAGTTTTAACTAGTTCCCATTAGTACAATTTATCTGTGGAGGGCGTGGAATAAAAAAATAGGGGAAAGTTTCTTAGAACAATTACCATAAAAGTATATATAGATAAGGAACAGGGAAGTGACATTATGAAGAAGAGAAAGTGAATAGAGCCGATATACTAGATGAAGACCAATAAAATTGCAGTTCCTTGAACAAATTTCAACGCATTTATCTTTTTGCTAATATAACCGATATACTGCAAATGATCAAAAATCCTGCTCAATACGTGCACAAAATGCAGAGTAAGAGGCGCATCAACAATTCTCAAGCCCCATGTTGATACTCTCTATAACATCCTTAGGTGTTAACACACGCAGGGGCGTAATTTCGGATGCGTAAGATCAGACAAATGGCGAATTCTTCTTTTTTTATATACTGTATCCCTTCGTGACGTAGGCAATCATGGCCCTTCACTGTTCCTTGCAGCTCTGATCACATTTTGCCTTCTTAATTGTCCCATGTCATTCATTTGCTTAAGCCCATAAAGTATGTAACACGCTGTTTTCCCCAGTTCCTTCTTTCCCTCTATCTGCCCTGCGAGTATAAAATTTTCCAAGCTCTCCTTCCTCATTACGTGTCCCAGAACTTCAACTGTCTTTTCCTTATGCTAAGTATAAGCTTGCTTTTTGTTTCCATCTTCTCCAAAACTATGTCGTTGCTCATATGCCCGGTTCATGGTATCCTCAGTATCCTTCTGTAGAACCACATTTCTGTTGTTTCGAGTCTTACTTTCATCTTTGAGGAAACTGTCCCGCATTCGCTGCCATATAGAAGATATCACATAACAGTCCAGTACTCTTTTCCTTTTTTTCCAACGAAATTTTCCCGCCTCTCAATACTCTGCTTAGCCTTTGTAATTTGTACTTAACTATCCCAACACGTCTTCGGATCTCAGTGTCACAATTTCCGTCCTCTGTTAGAACACTTCCCAGGTAGTTGAATTTCTGTACCTGCTCGATTTTAGTAACCCCGACCTGTCTTGTGCATTTTAACGCTCTGAAATAGTAGAAATGGGAAGCGTTTCGTTTTTAAGGAAATTTTTCAACCCCCACCGAAATCTTAAGATTCAACTCCGTTTATTAATTCCCACTTTGTGCCCAATTAGATTTCTGAATTGTTTTCTAACAGTCTGTTTTTTTTTCACTGTAAACTTTTGATTCTCACGAGATAAGTCAGTGTAGACTACACTACCTATAATACAGATGTGATACATAAATCTGAAGCAAGTAAAATAAAAAAATGAAAAAAAAAAAGAACGTAAAATTAAATAAAATGAATCACTAAATACGTGCACATCTATAAATCTACCATCTGCCCGTGTATTGAATACTGCTGCCACCTCTGGTCGGCTGCCCCTGCTATTCTCCTCGGGGTTCTTAACAAAATACAACGGAGAACCTGTAAAGTGATCGATGCCGACTTGGCAGCCCGGCTGCAGTTACTCTCTCACCGGCGTGACGTGGCTTCCCTGTGCCTCTTCTATAAATACTTTCACGGCTTCTGCTCCGATGAACTTAGTTCACTGGTGCCACCTAATATGAATTTGCAAGAGATACTAGATTAGTAACTAGGTCCCACCCTTTTACAGTGAAACAGATAAAATGTAACCGCAATTTCTACTCTAACAGCTTCTTTTCTCGCACTTCCCACCTGTGGAATTCCCTCCCATATACTTGCTTCCCCGACAGCTACAATCTCCAGGAATTTAAATGTAAGGTCAATAGACATCTATCACACTAACTCGCATCCATTCCTTCAAACACTCTTCCCATCTACCCAACCCCCATCCTCGGTATCATCATCCGTCTACCCCCCCACTTTCCGACATTTTATATAAGTAACCACTCTTTCTCATTACTTTCTCCTATATAAACCCCTGCGCAATAGTGGCAGTGGAATGCCTTGCTTGGGGTGAAAAGGTTAAAAAAAGATCCCCCCACCAAAAAAAAAAACGCTAATTTATACAGTGTTCAAGAATGATACCAGTCCGACTTGTTTAGTTTATTTCTGTTTATTAGAGCAAACATTTGTTTTTCACTTTCAGTCGCGCCTGACTGATTGAATCTGTAGCTCAGTTAGAGTGTACCGGAGTTAACGGTAGCTCCCTCTGCCCAAATGGAAAAATTTAGATACGAAACCAGACAGATATGAAAAGTTACGGGAGGTCTATGATGGGAAAAGTTTCACTTTAAGGTATGATTTCGTGCTTGATTGGTTGATTGGTTCTTTATCGGCCAATGCGTATCGAATTTAACGGTAGCTTTCTCTGCTCAGATAGACTCATCTTCGAATCCAACCGAAGAGCGTAAATGTTTCTTTTATGAGATTTATCGAACGCTTATGACGGTAGACGACAAATAAAGAAATATACTGTTTAATAAATAAATAGAGCGTCTATTCAAATTCGAGTATCCACTAAAAATAACCTTTAAGGTGATAAAAAAAATCTCTCGGATTTTTTTAATAATCGCTTCACCCCAAACAAGGCAGTACCGCCACTAGTGCGCAGCGGATCATCATCATCATCATCATCATCATCTTCTTCTTCTTCTTTGTGCCTTGTCCTTTCAGGACGGAGGCGATCATGACTCTCCATGTCGTTCTATCCCTGGTGGCTCTTAGCACGGTTTCTCCTGTTACACCACGCAAACCCCGATCTGTCATCCTCCTGATCAGGTCCTTCAAATATGTTATCCGCTACTTTCCCCTGTCTCTTTTCCCCTCAATCTGGCCTGTTAGTATCAGGTTCTCCAAGCCCTCCTTCCTCATTGCATGTCCCAGGAACTTTAGCTGCCTCTTCTTGGTGCTCAGTATTAATTTCCTTATCGTTTCTATCCTTTCCAAAACCTGCTCAATCCATGATATCCGCAACATCCTTCTATAGAACCACATTTCAATTGCTTCAAGTTTTTTTCTTCATCTTTGATGATATTGTCCAGCATTCACTGCCATATTGAAGAACTGACATCCCATAGCAATCCAGTACTCTTTTCTTTGCTTCTAGCGAAATTTTCCTGTGTCTTAATATTCTACTTAACTTCTGGAATGTGTTCTTTGCCATGCCAATTCGCCTTCGGATCTCTGTGTCACACTTTCCGTTTTCTGTTAGAACACTTCCCAGGTATTTAAGTTTTAGTGCTTACAGTGAGAGAAAAGGAAAGAAAAAAAGAGGGAGCAAGTTACAGGGGATGCCGAAGAAAGGATAAGAGAAAGCTAAGCAAGTTTATGGAAGGTAGTTTCACAGGCGGGAAGTGCGAGAAAAGAAACTGTTAGAGTAGAAGCGTCAGTTACATTTTACTATTTTGACGGTAAAAGGGTGGAACCTAATTGCCGGATTACCAAGTTGCCTAGGACTCATTCCAAAATCTAAGGATAGTATTGAGAGACAGGAAAATTTTGTTGGAAAGAAAGGAATACTGGAAAGGAGTACTTAGTGATATCTGTAGCACGAGTAAATTTATGTGGTCATGGAACCAAGGAAAAAAGCTTTGTCAGAGCAGAATCGGTAAAAATACTTGTAGAAAAGACAGAGGGAAGCTACATCACTTCGGTGAAAAAGTAACTAAAGGCGAGCTGCCAAGTCAGGATCGATTATATTGCAAATCCTGTTTTGGATTTTGTCGAAAACCCCGAGATAAAAAGCAGGAGCAGTATAATCCATTATTTCCCATAGAAAAATCGTTTTGTTCATTTTCAGATACGAAACTGTGCAGGTATGTACAATTTGGGGTGGTTTATAACGAGAGAGGATGTGCGTTGTGGTGCAGTGGATATCGACTCGGAACGAGAAATCGGGAAGCCGTGTTCGAATTCCAGTTGAATTCCTTGCACTCACTTACGCGTAAATACTCTTGGGAAATGTATTAATCCGTCTCTTCCCTCCAGCTATGGGTTAAATACCAGGACAAATTGGGTTCTATAGCCTTGGCTTGGCAACCAGTATACCGCAGAAAGTAAAGCAACCTTCTGTCAGTCAGTTATGTCTCTTACGAGACATGATCGCCCAAGCGTATATCCCGTATGGGACTTTACTAACTGGCTGACTATAACGAGAAAAGTTACGGATTGATATAAATCCATAACTTTCTTTTAGAAAATTCACAAGCCATTCGAGTATAGGTCTAAATTCTAAGTTGATTGTAGAATTTAATGAAAAAGATTTCTATTTAAGTGAAAAATAATGTGCTTTGTGGATGTCTTAAGAATAATTCCTTCTTAATTCCTTCTTAATTCCTTCTTAATTCCTTCTTAATTATCGTATTTCAACTTGGAGAAAGTATTTTAAGCAATAAAAATATACAGTGTATGTTAACGAGCAACAAATATTTGTTCATAACATATCGAAAACAACAAAATGAAATTATCTAATGGTCTTTCAAAACAAAATTATTTCTTTAGAGACAAAGAACGTATTGAACTGTTACGTGATATCTCTCCTTCAATATGGCAATGAATGCTGGTCAATCTTCTCACAGACGATGAAGCGACTTGAAGTAACAGAAATTAGGTTCTTTAGAAAAATGTTGAGTATATCATGGGCAAAATATGTGAGCAACAAAGTTTCAGAGAAAATAGAAACAAAAAGGAGGCTCATCCTTTTGTGGTACAGTGGATATCGGCTCGGAACGAGAAACCGGGGAGCCAAGTTCGAATTCCAGTTGAATCCATTGTATTCACTTACGCGCAAATACCATTGGGAAAGGTATTAATCCGTCTCTTCCTTCCAGTTATGGGTTAAATAGCAGGACAGACTGGGTTCTATAGCCTTGGTCGGCAACCAGTCTACCGCAGAAAGCAATGGCAAACTACTGCGGGATAATCTTCTGCCCTGTCAGTCATGTCTCGAAAGAGACATGATCGCTCAAGCGTGTATCACGTATGGCACTTAACTGACTGATCCTTAACGTCAGGAAGTAATAGTTGACATTTTTGGGGCAGAGAATGTGGAAAGAGGGCTTGGGAAATTTGATACTCATAAAATATGTTGAAGTCAAGAGGGAGGAAGGGAGAAAAATAGCGAATGACCTACTTAAATGGACAGTGGAACGAGGTTTAGGAGAGATAACAAAAAATATTGAGAGTTAACAAAGACTGGATATTGTGAAGAGCCATGATTGCCAACGTTCTATAGGGACACGTCACATATAAGAAACTGAACGATCTTGAGTAAATAACAGGATTTTAGAGAGATGACAAAAAAACAAGATTTATTAAAAGCTAACAAAGACTGAAAACTGTGGAGAGCCATGATCACCAATGTTCTTAAGGGACACGGCACATAAAAGAGAAAAGAATGGTCTTCCTCATCGATCTCCTACAAAATCAATTTTTATATTTATAATGCGGAGTTTTCTCTTTTTTTTTTTTTAATATTGTTTCCCCAAAAGGTTTAATGCCCTTTCAGTAGTAACTGGAAAATATCTACAGAATATGACTATCACCCTGTCGGCCTAGGTCTGCAGAATACGCCGACTGTACCTCTACAAACGAATAAGATCCCCTACCCAACGAGATTAGCAAATAATACGCTTCGCAAAATAGAATCAATCCTTGGTGAATGGAAACAGATATCTATAAAAGTCGGAAAAGACGAGGTAACGTTTCGCCCTAATACACGTAGGCCAGGTATACCTCACCCATTGATATTTGCTGACGACTGAAGATCAACCAATCTTATACAATATAGAAGCTGCACTCACGGTGAAACACATTTCAACTAAACGTACTCACTTAACCCCTGTAAGACATAAACACTACAAGAAAAACAACACGAGAAAATTATTTGAAAATAATGAAATTGTCAATATAATGTCCAGCCTTAAAAAATGTGTTGATACCAAAACATGTCGGGTGCGATGAATAATTTGTCGTCTGAATTACGCAGAAAAATCACACTCCACCCACGTCTATTGAACAAGTGAAGAGGCTCATCCCTTGTTTCCTGTTTAGGATGCGGTTTCCGGTTTTCTCTTTTCCAATCTTCTCACTTTTTTTTTTCAATTGGAGTAGATAGACGAAACTATCGCCCGGTTCACACTCCACCCACGTCTATTGAACAGGTGAAGAGGCTCATCCCTTGTTTCCTGTTTAGGATGCGGTTTCCGGTTTTCTCTTTTCCAATCTTCTCACTTTTTTTTTCAATTGGAGTAGATAGACGAAACTATCGCCCGGTTCACACTCCACCCACGTCTATTGAACAGGTGAAGAGGCTCATCCCTTGTTTCCTGTTTAGGATGCGGTTTCCGGTTTTCTTTTTTCCAATCTTCTCACTTTTTTTTTTCAATTGGAGTAGATAGACTAAACTATCGCCCGGTTCAAACTCCACCCACGTCTATTGAACAGGTGAAGAGGCTCATCCCTTGTTTCCTGTTTAGGATGCGGTTTCCGGTTTTCTCTTTTCCAATCTTTTCACTCCTATGTAGCCGCCTGCACATCAGTGGCGTTACCACCTTGTGCTCGGGGCAATATGATTAAAAAAAAAAAAATGAAAATAACACCGAAATCTTATTTTAACAGATATATTTACTAAAATTACAAAAATATGTCTTGAAATAATAATGAGTAAATTTATTTAATAAAATCGACATTGGCTTCACAGTCTCCAGAATATTTCGGAATCACCTGCAACTCTTTTGGATGGTCTTCTTGTTTAAGTTGGTGAATGTTGCCTCACACGTAATAATCAAGGGTGTTGCAGTCTGGGGAGCTAGATGGTCAAATAAAAGGGTGATGTGGTCGCAGAAATTATCTAACAGCCACTACTGTGTTCTCCTGCTTGTGTGGCATGGTGCAGAGTCCTGTTGCCAGACATAGAATTTTCCAGCAGCCGCACTCTTGACCCAGGGCAGCATTACCTCCTCCTGGCGCATAATGTAGGCCTCCGTGTTAAGTCTGAGGCCTTTGTCAAAAATTCTGAGAGTTCTTTGCTTGTCAGAACGATCAAAGAGTTTTTTTCTGAACTGCTATACATTCGTAATCACCATTAAACACATCCAACTCTTTCCGAATCTTCTACATTGTCATTAGATTGACACTCAAATACTCTGAAATATGTGTAACGGAGCTTTTAGAATGCCAAGTAGTACAGCCTGTTTTTTTTTAAATTTCTGGTGAAGTGAACTGCGTGATGGTGTTCTATTTTTTCTTACAGACGGTGCCCAACTAGCCCTACTATACTGTGCAATCGACAAAATCAAAAACAAGCAACGCGCATGCGTGAAATTAAATGTATAAATGTGACAATTTACCCATTGCACCCTGTATAACAAGTACAATAGACCCTCTACATTTATATATCTAAGAAACTAAACAAACATACGGTCACCCTGAAAATATAAGATTATGACAAAAATATCTGCAGTTGAAGTCATAAAATTGCGTATAAATTTTTAGATTTCGACATTGAATAATCCATAGAGGTTGATATGCCGCTAAACAAAATCAACGAAACCAAATCAATCAAAATAGTTAATTTCGACAATAAATAACCCATAGAGATTGATATGACGCTAAACAAATGCAACCAAAGCAAACATCAGGCGAATATAGTATCCATCGTAAATATCAACACGAAGATTTGCAAGTAGAAAGATATTTCTGCGAAAAAGAGTTCTTTGTATGATATCCTCCAAGAAGGGAAAAATGAGGGGTTTTACACCCTCTTCCTCAAAAAGTCACGAATCCAAATAAAACAGTAAAAAAAAAAAACAAACATGTTCTTAAGGTATTCGGTCATGTGTTCTATATTTATTTAACTTCACTTCGAAGGAGATAAGTTTCATTTATCTGGAATCAGTTTCTGAAAACTCCACCCATTTGCAGGGGTTTAGTCGGGAAAGGGTTGCACTTCGAGAGTCAAAACTATTTGGATATTAAGGTATATTGTATTTTGTATACATAAGATACTTGAGCCAATGTCCGTTTTTAACGGTTAAAATAATTAAGTCAACAGACGATTTTCTGATATTCTGGATTGTTTAAACGATACCCTGGGTATAAAAGACTAATGGCAGTTCTTTAAATTTGCAATGAACGTTCTTTAAAGAAGCTAGTTTTTGTCTTTTTTGTCTACTTAAATAATCATTTGAATTTGAACTTCAGAGTTAAGATAAATTGTTTTATTTCTCTTGCTGCTGAAGTGTTGATTTACTTCTGCAAAACTCGGGAGATAAGACTTTGAACTTTTTATTTTATTTATTTATCCTTAATTAAATTCTTAATCCTTTAACATTTTATTTATACATTCTGCTTGCCTTTAAAACGTTATCATCGCGTACTACAGTGGTCTACAAACGTCACATTTTATAATTTGTTTATATTAAAATTCGTTCATTATTATTGTCCTAGCCTATCGCTATTCTATCAGTTTCTCTATGGCACATGTTCCGACGATTACAATTCTTTAGTCCCACTAGTTCAGACCTTTACATCTAAGACCAGCTGTGCTACAAATATTCTTATTTTTCTCCATTGCTACCAGTGGTGATTGTGGAACTCTGAAAGATTTTTCTGAGGAGGAGTGGGGAAAAAATCAAACGGCGTCTTCATTCTAATACTACACCATTTTGGAACCTGTTTTTCTGAAGCTGAAAACGAGGAAAAATTAACCTTGAATATAATACGACTTTGTATTTCTGAATAAAAAACAGGGAATAAATTACATCTTTGAGTATAATATGGGCACCATAGTACAACGATCATTAAGTCATTTATTTTTACAATTTATACCCTATTATCGATGAAAATTTTAATGTTGCACAGATATTCCACTAAAATATTTCAAAATATTTTATTTATCACAATCCTCTTCATTATAATAAAGACTGTTGTTTATATATATATATATATATATATAATTCCAGGTGAAGAGGACTCAAGGTTTTCTTTTTATTTTGAGTGCTCTGGCATTTATTTTATTATGATCAGTGACAGTGCTCAATATAATGAGTATTATAGTGCTTAATATAATTATACAATTATGAATTAATTGTACATTGCGACACGGAAATTTCTATGTTTCCAGATAGATTCTCATCATCAGGTAATGTTGCTGTTCGTTGTGCAGATGATTTACATTTAAATGACAAAAAAATGACAAAAGTTTTTGTCATTTAAATGTAAATCATCTGCACAACCAACTGCAACATTGCCTGATGATGAGAATCTATCTCGAAACAGAAATTTTCGTGTCACAATGTACAATTAATTCTTAACTATATATATATATATATATATATATATATATATATATATATATATATATATATATGCGCGAGCCTAAAGCTTAGAACCAACAAATTAAAGCGAAAATACGATGTTTAAAACGGCTCATGATTAAACATAATAGACATTCATTGTCTGTTATATTTATCAATATATGTTTAATATGTATATATATATATATATATATATATATATATGATGTATTTTCCTGTTTAATAATATAAGCTTTGCACTTTCTACGTTAAATTTGTTAAAAATATATTCTGAATAATTTGTTTATTTTTAACCGTTTGAATGAGAGAAGATAAGTAAATTTTTCTGTCGAAATAAATCTTGATTTGTAACTGTCTAAATGTGCCCTGAGTTTTCTTCTCAATATTTTATATATATTTTTATATATAGCAAACAGCGTTAACTCAGTTCATTCTCATTACTACCAGTTATTAAACTTTACTACCACTTATGAAAGTTCTTGCCGCGTGTTTGCTTTTAAACAATGCCTTATTTATTTTATTTTTTGTAATAATATCATCGAGTAGTGAAAAAATATATATACATATACATCCCCTCTATTATAATGAAGACCGTTGTATATATAATCTTCTCAAATATTTTGCTGTCATTTTTTTAGCAATTTTGAGTTTCTTCTCCTAACTTTCATTTCAAAATTTATTTTCATAATTTAAGGAAAAGGTGCTACTAGACATACCCCGTAATATATTTTAAGGTGTTAATTAATCTGTCATATTTTTCTGTTTCATATGACTCTATTTATACCTCATGTTCGGGTCATCAACCACAAAACCTGTATCTTCTACCAGTCTTTTCTGTTAATGAGGGTAACTCGAACAGGTTACACTAGAAATGATACTGATTCCACGTTACCCAGAACTACTTGCCACATGATCGGGTCATCGGCTACTAAACCGGTCCCCTCCGCTAATCCTTTTATCAAGAAATGACACTCTAACAGGTCAAACTAGGAATGATACTGGTACCATGTTGCCAAGTACTGCCTGCCTCAAGACCGGGTCACCGGTGACTAACCGGTCCTTTCTACCAAACTTTTACTGTTAATGAGGGTCACTTTAACAGGTCACTCTACGAGTGCTACTAGTAAAACATTACCCTGCCATTACCAGGTCATTGTACATCAAACCGGACCTCTCCACCATTCTTACCTGCTAAGGAGGATTGCTATAACAGACGAGTGCTGCTGGTGATACATTACACAAGTCACTCACGCACAAAACTGACACATACATATGCATTACATATGAGAAGCAAAGTGTGTGACGGACAGAAAACCAACTCTAACTACATATTATGAGGATTACGTACGGCAGTAATAATGGTTGTTGATTCATTGGTTGAGCATGACTTCTAACACAATAATATATGAGTTAATACAACTTTTGCTTTGACTTGTATAGAAATTCAGCCTTGCTGGAAATCATGGCCTTTTATTTGGAATCAAATACCAGTTTTGGGATCGGTAAGAAATACAAAACTATTTCTATCATATGGAAATACTTCTCCAAACTATATTATTTGGCTCTTGTTTTATTTACTAGATTAAATTTTCTAATTTTACTTAGTTGAACAGGATTAGAAACATAAGCTGTTTGTCGTATGTTAACCCTGTAGACCTCTCTGTGGCGTACTGGACCATGCCTTCTCACGCTGGGAGATAAAATTACGCCTGATTCCAGTCCCATTGTATGAAACAACACTAAAGAATTGCGTTGCAACATGATGAGGTGTCAGGAGACGTCTTAGAAGAGCTTGGTATTTATTATACGTTACTTATTAGGCTACGAGTTTAGAACATTCAGTGAGACTCCACAGAACAAGTTCTTAACCCTCTAGGGCCATTCGTATCATATTAGTGGGGGATCTGTTTATTACTTCATAACAATATAGAACTGATCCCCCACTTTATGCCCACTATAAGCCTTAACCCTCTAGGGCCATTCGTATCATTTAAGTGGGGGATCTGTTTATTACTTCATAACAATATAGAACTGATCCCCCACTTTATGACAAGTAGAAGCCTTAATCATATTATATTATTAACCCTCTAGGGCCATTCGTATCATATTTGATACAGTATGAAAACAAGCCTTGAAAGAAATATTTTCCTGAAAAATTTTTAAAGAGAAATATTTTATAAATTTCAAATGAAAGCAGTACTGACTGCTTAGTCAATGAATACCAAATGTTTCCTTATAGGGAAATACCAAATGTTTCCTTATAGGGAAATACTGTATCAAATATGATACGAATGGCCCTAGAGGGTTAATAATGCATATACATCAGCATCATGCCACACTCTTCTAGTTTACATTAGAATAAAAAAAAAAACAGTCGATACATGTCTACTTTTTAGAGTCACAAATGTAGGTATGAGTTTTGTTTATGCCAGAGTAAAAGAAAGGTAGACATAGATATTGTTTACATTAGGATGAAAAAGGTAAGCATTCTCGTAAGAGTTTAGCTTGAACATTTATAAATGTACCATTCGCCCGTGGATTGAATATCGCCGCCATATCTTGCGCGATGTTCTTGCTGTATATATCGAGATAAAATCCAGGTAAGGATCTGTAGTATCATTGATTCTGACCAGGCTTCTCGCCTGTAGTCACTTTCTCACCAATGTAATGTGGGTTCTATCTCCGTTCCACAAATATTTTCTGGTCAGGTGTTCCTGCTGTATATCTCGATATTTTTGACAAAATTCCAAGAAATGTTTTTAATGTGGTCGATCCTAACTTAACACTCGATTTAAGCTACTTTCACGCCGACGTGACGTGGCTTCCCCCTGACATTTCTACAAATATTTTCGTGGTGATTGTTTTAATGGGCTATTCTCTACACGATGACTCAACTACATGAATTTGCTAGTAGACTGGTAACTATGTCTCAAAGTTCTACTGTTGAACTAACTAAATGAAACCGCCACTTCTATTCTATCTTTTTAATAGACTTTTTACCATTCTACCTCTCAATAATCTTCAAAGATAAAATGCAACGTCAGTCGGCATCTTCTGTCTAACTGAATCCTATTCTTTAGTATCCTTTCTTCACTTCTTCTCTCTAGAGTCTTCTAATTTTCTTTCATTTACTGTAACCCATGATTTCTAGTGGAATTGTCACCTCGCCTGGGGTGTAACGATAAAAAAAAACCCGGTTTACACGGAACTCGAAAAGGTAGAAATAGGTCTAATTTACACTAATCAGAAAGTTAGACATATGTTGGTTTCATTGTAGAGTCAAAAATGGAGAAAGGGGTTTGGTTTGCAGTATAAAAGTATAGATATACGTTCCATTTACATGAGAATAAAATGGTCGACATCGGTCCGGGTTACGCTTGGATTAAAAAGGTAACCATCGGTCCAGTTTACACAAAGGTCAAAAAGGTAGACATAACTGGTTTACATTAGAGTAACAAAGGTAGGCATTGATCAGGTTTAGATGAGAGTCAAAAAGATAGACATAGATCCGGTTTACATGAGATTCTAAAAAGGTAAACATAGATCTGGTTTACACTAGTAAAAGGAAAATTGAATTGGCATAAGTCTTGTTTACACTAAAGTAAAACTATTGACATATGTCAGGTTTATACCAAATTAAAAAAGGCAACATAGTATAGTTTCTTTTTCTTCTTTGTGTCGTATCCCTTCAGGACGTAGACGATCATGGTCCTTCACATCTCCTTTCCATTGTGGCACTTAACACCCTTTCTTCTGTTACCCCACCCAAACCCTACTCTGCCATCCATTTGTTCTAGCTAATCATGTATGCCATGTGTTGTTTTCTTATGTCTCTCTTTCCCTATATTTGTCCTGTGAGTATTAGATTCTCCACGCTCTCCTTTCTTCCAGAAACTTCAACTGTCTTTCCCTGATGTTAAGTGTCAGTTGCTTTTTGTTTCCACATTCTCCAAAAAGTCGTCGTTGCTCACATGTTTGGTTTATGGTATCCTCAGCATCCTTCTGTAGAACCACATTTCGGTTGTTTCAAGTTTTTCTTTCATCTTTGATAAGGTTGTCCAGCATTCGCTGTTGTATTGAAGGACAGACATTACATAACAATCCAGTACTCTCTTCTTTGTTTCCAACGAAATTTTCCTGTCTTTCAGTACTCTACTCAGCTTTTGAAACGCGTCTTTGGCTATGGCAATACGCCTTCGGATCTCAATGTCGCACTTTCCGTCTTCCGTTAGAACACTTCCCAGATATTTAAATTTCTGTACTTGCTTGGTTTTAGTATACCCGGTCTGTAGTTGGCATTTTGGGCTCTGCTTTTTACTGATGTCCATGAATTTAGTTTTCTTGCGGTTTATATGTAGTTTTCTTTTCGTTTTCTTTAGCTACTTTTTGTAGGAGGTTTTGTAGCTTCCTTTTCGTGTCTGCTACCAGCACTGTATCAGCTGCGTATCATATATTTTTCAGATTGTGGCCGCCAGTATAGGTATATTTTATAGTAAAGTCAAAATGTTATACATCAGTTTGGATGACAATTTCCAACACCGAACAAACAGAAATGTTAGAAATCATTAATGATAAGTTTTTGTTGAGACCTAAAGTTGCATCCCTTTTTGCTTATAATAAAGACTGTTTATGCCATACTAACAGCTGCTACCACTCGAACTACAAGGAACTCGGTAATTAGTAGGGTAACAACGGTATAAACATGGATGGTACTATTTCTTGATCTCGGCGCCATAATAGTTATAATTTTTTGATTAACATTCATCGGCCTCTAAAATGAGTCCACTCTGGCTGGATTGTAAGTTACTCTTGCCCAGATCGATCCAGTTTTGTTGTCTAAAGTACCGTAGGTAAACTATCTGTGGAAATCCGTTAAAAACCGCAGAAAAAATCTACTAGTTTTAAGTAATATCCTTTTACATCTTTTTACTGTTAGTTATGTAGGGGCCTCGGTGATGCTTGTCAAATTGGCCTTGTGCCAAACACAGCCAAAGTCCCTTCAATCTAAAATATCAGAAAGTTGGATGTTGAAATATGGAAGGATAATTTATTTAATTTGTACATTAATGTAAAATTTTTATTAACTGAATAACAAAATTGTAAGAAGAAAAATAAAATGTCCATACAGAAAATGCATGTAGTTAATTGTTCAAAGAGAAATTTAAGTATTTAAATGTTCCACAGAAATTAAGAGTTCATAGGTGATAGTAGCAGAATCTGTGTATGTAAAGAGATTAAAAAGTTTGCTAATAAAAGTCTGTGTTCTTTTCCTTTCTATGGCCGGATAAAACGTGAAAAGGAAAGTCAGGCAATAAACAAGATTGTACTTATCAATGTCAGTTGAAGTATATTGCTGTTGTTGTTTTCTTTGACGGTATGTGCGTGAAGAC
This sequence comes from Ascarosepion bandense, assembly GCA_037127315.1. Taxonomy (NCBI): domain Eukaryota; kingdom Metazoa; phylum Mollusca; class Cephalopoda; order Sepiida; family Sepiidae; genus Ascarosepion; species Ascarosepion bandense. The sequence continues at coordinate 4,814,439 of JBBBDQ010001018.1, read as the reverse complement.
GAAGAAAAGAAAATAAGGAGAGGAAAAACGAATATGTGATGCGCCCTTACGTTCGGGTCGTCAAATTAAATTTTCTTTAATCACATTGCGAGGAGGTCCTTCAGATTCGCTCCCATGTCAGACTGATTTGACCGGTCAAGCTTTGTGATTTAAGTAGTGAATTTTAATCATGTGGCCGGCTCCAACAGCATACCCATTTTCAAGGTGTAAAAAAAAGACAGACCGGAGTCATAGATCAGTTTTGTATTTCCTATCCAATCAGAATCTAGAATCTTAACTTTCACACTGAGTTGTCAAATTTGTGTTGGTCTGGTTTTTTCCTGAATGTTTTAGTCGTTTTGATCCACTTTTGCGGGTGTGCAATTTTACTTTTTTCGTTTGAGTTAGTTGATGGAGGATATAGGATTTCTAACTTATTGTTACACGCTTTTACCATTGAAATAGTTAACTGTAACCGACACTTCTACTTCAAGAATGCAACAGGCCTCAGAACAAATATATGGGGGGACATAGACCCAATCAGAGAACTCACAAACCTGCCTTCATTCAGTTCAGTCAGTTACGTGCCATACATGATACCGCATAGGCAACCATGTCTCTTTCGATCCATGACTGACTAAGCAGAATATTTTTCCGCAGAAGGTTGGCTTTTCTTTCTTCAGCAAACAGGTTGCTAACTAAGGCTATAAACCAAATCTGTCCAGTTATTCAACTGTTTTATCCAAATCATCCAGTTAAGTGCCACACGTGATACACGCTGGGGCGATCATGTCTCTTTCGATCCATGACTGGCTTGGTAGAAGATTTTCCCGCAGTAGATTGCCTTTTCTTACTACGGTAGATGAGCTACAAAACAAAGCTATAAACTAAATCTGTCCTGTTATTTAACCCATAGATGGAGGGAGAAGTGATGGTTTTCCCAAGAGTGTTTGCGAATAGGTGAATTCAACAAATATGACTGGAATTCGAACGGCTCTCCGATCTTTCCTTCCGAGTCGATATCCATTGCACCACAACGTCCTTCTAATTCCCGGAATGAAAGCTGCGAAGAACCATAGTCACCTACGTCCTGGAAAGGCATGGTGTGCTTTTTTTTAATAATTGCTTTGTTGAATCATTAAGAAAATCAGTCCAGCCTTTTAGAAATGTCAGCGTGCTACAGACACATGTGTGGCATTGAAGAGTTTAGTAGCAGAAGAACAGAAAACTGTACATGTATTTGGTATAAACATTTCTTGGGAAAGAGGCTACACTACAATCATCATGATTGTAAACTGGAAGCATTTCTCTTAAATTGTTTTTTCTTTCTTTTCTTTTTAATGTCGGTCAGGCGCTTATGAATAAAGATATTTATTTCATTGTAAATGTTTCTCGTTTCTCTTAACCCAAATTGATTAATATCTGATCTTTGCTTGAACGTTTTAACCTTCCTTGTTTCCTTATGCTTGACAAGCACGTTTCGTGTTTGAAGCATCTGTTCGAGAAAATCTTTAAAAATAACTTTCAGAAATGCAACTACCGTATATCTAAGCGTATAAGACGATCTTCAAATCCCCCCAAATCACCCTTAAATATTGGGGATCATTTTATACTACAATTCTAAAAAAATGTATCTGAATGATGTTTGTTGAAAGGCTGACCTCGGTCTCGGTGAAATAACCAATAATGCACATAAAAAGATTCACATTATCAAACAAACTAAATGTACTATTATAATAAACGCAATAAAGCCATTTCTACCATATATATTACTAGCATAACTTCATTATAAATTGCCTATTCGATTAATAATTCCCTATCAATGAAATCAGCTTGTATCCATCAAGTTCAGCTGAGAAAATGTAAATATCGAGTTATGATTGTGTTCACAACAACCTTTATATTTCGCTAAATTTTCAATAAAAGTCAGTTAAGTACCATACGTGATACACACTTTGGGCGATCATGTCTCAAATAAGACATGAGTAACTGGGCAGAGGATTATCCCGCAGTAGGTTGCCATTACTTTCTGCGGTAGACTGGTTGCCAGCCAAAGCTATAGAACCCAGTCTGTCCTATTATTTAACCCATAACTGGAGGGAAGAGATGGATTAATACCATTCCCAAGGGTATTTGTGCGTAAGGGAATGCAAGGAATTCAATTGAAATTCGAACTAGGCTCCCCGATTTGTCGTTCCAAGTCAATATCCACTTCGCCCGACCAGATATGGCAGCAGTATTCAATGCACGGGCGGATGGTAGATTTATATATGTGCAAAATAGATTTAGTCGGGAAAAACTTCCGGGCCCTACACAGAGAACCGACTTTCATAGCAGCGGATTTAGCAATGGATTCGATATAGTCATTCCATTTGAGGTCCGCTGAAAGTGTGAGACCAAGGAGGCGTAGTGTTTTACTCTCTGGGAGGCAAGCCTGGTCCATGCTAATGGGAGGTAGGTGAGATTGTCGATGATGGTTAATTGAGAGTAGCTTCGTTTTAGAAGCATTAAAATTTACTAGCCATTTCTGAATAAAAAAATGTTGAAAGTGGAAGGTACTATTATCGTACACTATGATACTGTTATTAACGCTATTTTGTGAATCTCGATAAAGTATAAGTAAATGGCTATTAGTACACCAAGCTGTTTGTCACTGTTTAGTTATAAAAAGGTGAGAAAAAAAAAGAAGATTCAGTGTACTCAAGAGATCACGTGATGGAATAAATAAAACAATGGTTCTCTTTTTAGGGGAGGTGTGTAAAAAATATGATATAGAATCGGTTTTGTTATTTCGTTTACTTTTAATTTTTAAGGTTACGGTAAGTAACATTTTCAAAAACATCATCTTTATATAATAAATAAGCAGTCGTCTTATGCTACAGGTATAGGATAAATTTGCTATAATTTTTAACTTGTCTTATCTAAAGGTCGTCTTATACGTTGAAATGTACGATGTTTACAATACAGTGTAACCTACATTGTTTCCTTTATTTACAGTGACAATAATCTACTCTTTGACAGGTTTTTAATTCTGCTGAGTGTCTAGCTACTATTCTCACTAAAAAAGACTGGTGGCGGAACCGGATTAGTCACTGACGACCAAAGCATGTGGTAGTTAAACCGGTTCCATTACCATTATAAAACATTACTTTATATATATATATATATATATATATATATATATATATATATATGCCCGGTTCACACTCCGTCCACGTCTATTGATCAGGTGTAGAGGCTCATCCCTTGTTCCCTGTTTCCGGCTTTCTCTTTTCCAATCTTTTCACTCTTACGTAGCCCCCTGCACATCAGTGGCGTTACCGCCTTGCTCGGGGTGATATGATTAAAAATAAAGCAAACTTTATATATATATATATATATATATATATATATATATATATATATATATATAAAGTTTGCTTCAATTATGTCCCTGCGATGTTTGGGGTATCCATTTAATATATCAAGTGTGTCCGCTCGACATTTTGAAAATTTTGCATTAAATCATCTCCCGTACTGGGAAAAAAATTCGTCGCTGTTTGAAGTATAGGAAAAGTCCCAACTGTGTTCCCTGTTTTTATGTATGTTTGTCCCAATATCGACCCGTTAGCATCTTTAGAGTCATCATCAAACTCTTCAAATCTATAATCAACAAGAAACACCTCGACAGGAACAGTGAAAACCGGAATGGACTTCGCTTTGCTAGACCTACTGCTGGCGTTCTGTCATTATCCAACGAATCAGTGAGGTACTAGACAAATTAATCATGAAAACCATTCCTCCAAAATATAGCAAAAGCCTTTGACGAGGTGTTTCATCAGAGGCTGCTACATAAACTCACCAGCTATGAAATCTCTGAAAGAGCTTACTCAGTTATCAAATCCTTCCTAACAATTGAGTTCCTGAGATCAATTCCGACATTCTTTAGCGAGTATCTTTGCAGATTATAGTTTGTAGGTGCACCTCGACCTGGCAGCTGATGTATGGTTAGTTTTTTAACCTTCTTTTCTAGAAAATCAATATTTGATCTGTGTGAAAGCTGGGGTTTGATGTGATATGTGTTGATACTATTAAGATTAATAGCTTTTATCAATTCTTCAGCATTTGGTTGTAAATGTCATATACAAAATGTACAGAAATACGTAATTTCCGCAGGTTTTGCTTAAAAACTGACTTCAAAATTTTACTAATTCCAGAATAAATCCAAATAAAGTCGATATCCTTTGTATTCAATACATTGAATGAAAAATATATTTAAATCAGGATTTTAATTTTGTATTATCACAAGCAAAAATGCATTTTTTACTAATACGTAAAAACTGTGTAAAGTAATTGTAAATTATTACAAAATAGGCTACTCAATAAATAAGATTAGTCAGATAATTTTGTAAATTAATAAAAACAAAAAATAGATAAAAATCTATGACATCACAATGCTGCTGGGCACAAATTATAGCAGAAAATGGATGAAATTCGTATTATTTATTGAAAATCATACTAAAACTACTGCACATACAATGCAGTAGTTTCAGTGTGATTATTAATATTGCATATAAAATCATATTACATTAACAGATTACATCATAAAATAGTTTGAGTTTGAGTTTTGTTCAATAGCATATCAACCTCTGTGAGTTATTTAATGCCAAAAAAGTAGGGTTTTAAGGTATTTTTTTAAATGCTCGGTTATAGGTTATAGTGAGAAGGATGATTTAGTCAGATGTTGATGAAAAAAATGTTTTTTTTTTATTCTTTTTAGAAAACTGAAAATGTCTTCTAATTTTGTATTCAAAAATGTTTTGCTGAGAATAATTGTTTTTTTTCAAAAATGTATTTTTGGTAATATTTTTCCTACAAAAATGTATATTTTTCAAAAAAGTCTATTTTTATATATTTGTATAAATTTCTATAAAAGTCTATTTTCATACTTTCATAGTGTTGGAGGGAGAAACTATTTGCCCATACCTGGGACCCTAACAAGTGCTACCACTCTGGATCAGGGTAGACCTGGGAAAAACAGCAATTAAAAGGTGATTCCATGCTCCCCACAACCGCCAATCAGAGGTATTGCTGCCGTATGCAGTTTATCGTCATACCCAGGACCTCATAAAATAGTATAATTCAGTATAATTTCCCTTTGAAGTAAATGAAGATCTACTGTCATGGCACAATGATTTGGTAATGATGTGTTTTTACCATACATCTTGTCCATATACAATTTGTAAAGCTTCAGTAAATTATAAATTTTATAAATAAGGCTTTCACTGATCACCGGTATTAAATTCCAGCGCTACAATTTTGAACCGAGACTTAATCTTTAAACTCGTTTTCTCAAAAACGGTACCGATTTAACAGAAATATTTTGTGTCATTATTTATCATTTAAAACTCCAAGTTTCAAATTCAGCGCAATGCTCAGTCAGTTAAGTGCCATACGTGATACACGCTTGAGCGATCATGTCTTGAAAGAGACATGACTGATTAAGCAGAGGATTTTCCCGCAATAAGTCGCCATTCCTCTCTGCAGTTAACAGGTTGCATACCAATACTATAGAACCTAACCTATTCTGTTATTTGACCCATAGCTAAAGGAAAGAGACAGATTCATATCTTTCCTACGGTTATTTGCGCTTAAGTGAATGCAACTTATTCAACTGGAATTCGAACTCGGATCTCCGATTTCTTGTTCCGAGTCGATATCCACTGCCCCACAACGCACATTACAGTTCCAAAATAGACCTGCCCTAGTGTCTCAACGGAGAAGGTATAGCTTATAAAATTCAATCCTACCAACACTAAACTAGTAACGTGACATCATCACCGAGTAATTTCTGAACCTAGCTTGATGGATGGGCATTTATTTAAGGAGGGCGTTTCTTTTAAGATCTATTGGTTCACCTTTTCCTTCAGGTGAGCCACATACATGATCTATTACTTGAAAAAAGAATTGGTTCATTGAACCGCTCCAGTAAGTATCTGACTTCCTCTGATACATTCTATCGTTACCAGAGGCAGATAAGACCAAAAATGAAAAATTGATGCCATATCTGGGTTGGATCAGCACAGTCATCATTGCTAAAACCACGCTACATTTACCACACTACAACCCCTTTCCGAAATGTCGCAAGCCTCTCGCTGATGTTTTCAGCTGGAACCAACCATGCCACATACACGAGGATGTATAATCCTTATTTTCTTCGTATTCTATCAGTAAAATTTAGATAGATTTTTTTTCCAAGAATAACTACTTTATAGACCTCCCTCTAGATTGTTTTCACGATAAATAAAATTTTGACCTCTTCATATCTGGGGTTAAGCGTTATCTTGCCTACATAGTCTCTAAAGTTGCACTTCATGCTTTTGTTATGCTCATACAACACTGCACACTAACCACCTGCATTGAGTGGCTCTTGGTCCTGGTATTGGATAAATATTAGTTTGATAGTTTACCCTGCTTAGCGATTGCTGCTAATTTGCGTATTCAGCTTTTAAAAGCAAATTGTGTTGAACTATTCAATTCCTGTCTGGTCTAATGTGATCTAGATAAATAAGTAACTTTTGTTGATAGTTGTTATATGAATAAATTGACTACTTATTGAAATGCATTCATTTTATTCTCTGCAAGTGGTAGTCACTTTAGGATATACACGATATTCGAGGCTATGCAAGTTAGAGTTTTATATATATATATATGCCAAGCGGTGGCATTCCAAAAGACGACCTGTATGGAGAGCTGGCCTCTGGAAGAAGACCCACTGGGAGGCCACAACTGCGGTATCGTGACATCACAAAACCCGATATGAAAGCTGTGGGCACCAACACGGAGAGACATGGGAGAGCGTAGCAGCCAACCGGTTCAAATAAAGAGGAACCATGGCCCAACAACTTAAATCGAGGGAAGAGCAACTAACACAAGTCGCCATGAATAGGCGGGTTTGCAGGAAGTAAAATGCTAGCTCAGACAGACCAGAAACAAAACATAAATGCAGCCTCTGCAACAAAGATTACATTGGTTTCTACAATCACAAACGCCGATGATCCAGCCAAGCAGACAACTAGGATGCTGCCCATGGTCAACCCTGATGGACGGCGGTTTACTACTACTAATTGGTTAATACTAACAAAAGTACATTCCACATATATTTACTTTTAAAAAGTGATAAATACGAAAGTAGAGCATCGATATATTATTATTATTATTATTATTATTATTATTATTATTATTATTATAGCATATTGCAACTTAAGAGCTATAACGTTTCGGTGTTTAATAAACTATCATCAGGCAGTGAAATATAACACTGAAAGTTGCTAATTTATATAGATCCCATTAGACTAGACTGGAATTGAATATCCTAAGAAAATTTTATTTTGAAAGTCAATTACACTGAATGCTGATGGTGTATAAATTATTAATTTGAAGTATGCTATTATTATTATTATTATTATTATTATTATTATTATTATTATGTCATTTTTCATCATATTTCGATTTCTGCTTTGGTCTCACTACCAACCAAGTCTGCGGGGAGACCTAAGGCAGGTCGTGGCGTGTTGTTATGACTCCATTTCATGTTTTTCTATCTTCCCTATCATCCCCAGCATTACATAGATAAAGTTTTCCTTAGTGTGTGGGCTGTACTTAATAAGACAATTTTTTGTATATCTCTTAAGCTGGGGTTTCCAGGGATTCTTTCAATGTGTTGTTTTGTTCCATTTTTTATCATTCCAAGTGCACCTACTATCACTGGCACAACTCTTGTTTTCAATTTCCACATTTTTTCTATTTCAATTTCCAGGTCTTTATATTTTGACAGTTTTTCAAATTCCTTGATTGCTATGTTACAATCCGCTGGACAAGCCATATCAATTAATAGACAAGTTTTCTCCTTCTGGTTTTTAACAATAATGTCTGGCCTGTTTGCTTCAATTTTTCTGTCTGTGTAGATGGTGTAATCCCATAGAATGGTTACATCTTCTATTTCTGTAACCGGTGCTGGGTGATGTTCATACCAGTGTTTGCCTACAGCTTTTCCATAATGTTTGCATATTGCCCAATGTAAATATTGCCCAACTCTATCGTGGCGATTTTTATATTCATTTGGGGCAAGCACAGAACAGCCTGAGATTAGGTGGTCTATTGTTTCTTGGTGTTTATCACAAAACCTGCATTTTGGATCCATATAATTATGCATAATATTTGCCTGAAAGTTTCTCGTGAAAAGACTTTGGTCTTGTGCTGCAAGAATAAAGCCTTCAGTTTCGGACTTTAATCCAGATGCACGTAACCATCGATGAGTATTAACTTTGTCAACATTGGATTTATTGGCACGTACTGGATATTGGCCATGCAGAGGTTTGCCTTGCCAGCGCTGTTTCATCTGTTCAAGAGCTTTATCTTTGGCTTTCATTTTCATATTCTTTGCCGCAATAGTCGGCTCTTGGCTTCCGTTCTGCTTTTCTACAGAATCTACTAACTGTAAATCTTGTTTGTATTTACTGCCTTCTTTTATTATTGAATAGTTTTTCTTTCTTTCTTCATGTTACTTGACTTATGTTATCATCCAGTCCTTTGTTGTTTCTATGTATGTTAGTAAGCCTATTGTTGTTGTCTTGTATGACAATTCTAGCTGAATATGACCTCTTCCACCTTCTTTACGGGGTATGTATAGACGATCTACATCAGCCTTTGGATGATGCATCTTATGATTAGAAACAAGCTTTCTTGTCTTAGAAACCATTCGTCTGATGTCATTTAGAGTCCAGTTCAAGGTGTTGAAACTATATTGGACCACTGGGATTGCAAGGCTCTTAATGGCCATAATTCTGTTCTGAGAATTCAATTCAGTTTTTAATATCAGTCGTAGCCTTCTATAGCACTCTTTACGCACTATTTCTTTCATTTTTCATGATGAATTCTTTCACTCTCATTTACACCTTGGTATTCCTAAGCTTCTGGTTTCAATTCTTTTATTGCTACAGCAGGGTCTAAGCTAATTGAGGATGTTTGTTGTAGCGATCCTCGTAAAACTGTAGCTTTAGCACATTTATTCAAATTGAATTTCATTTCAATGTCTTCACTGAAGCATTTTACAGTTTGCAGGAAACCTTCCAGCTCATTATCATTCTTAGCATATAACTTTAAGTCATCCATGTAAAATAGATGGCTTATTTTCTTTTGAGCTATTTTATAACCACATTCTGTCTTGTTAAGTTGACTGGTTAATGCTATTAATGATATGCAAAATAGTAAGGAGACAAAGAGTCACCTTGAAATATACCTTTTCTGATGCTTATTTCATCAGACTTATAGGTTCCATTTGTATGATTGAGGTTAAGGGTTGTTTTCCATATCGACATACATTGTTTGATGAAATTAATGATGATGAGTGATACCTTGTACATATTTAAAGTCTTTAAGATCCAGGAATGTGGTACACTATCGAATGCCTTATGATAATCTATCCAAGCAGTATTAATATTTTTCTTTGCATTGAAGCAGTTTTCTAAGATCATCCTATTAATAAGTAATTGGTCTTTACATCACGTTTGCACCCTTTTTGTTCAAGCGGTAGTATATCATTTCTTTCCAAGGAGAAATATGTCAGTTTTGTTAAAACAGATGTTAATAGTTTGTATGTTGTCGTAAGGCATGTAATTGGTCTGTAGTTTTTCGGGTTATTTTTGTTATTATTCTTGGATAGAAACATGTAATTCCTTTGTGCAGAAATTGTAGTGGGATCATTAATCATTTCTTGAAATTCTTCGGCTAGTTTTTATGAACTGTATTTAAATATTATAGCCAAAAGTTAGGAATTTTATCTATTCCTGGAAATTTCCAATTGTGTGCTTTTTTCAGTGCACATTTAACATCCTCTTCAGTGATACCGGCCCATGTCTCTCCTGGTTTATTTTTCATTCGTTCTATCTCTTGCGCAATCCAGTCTGCTTCTTTGATATGTTCTTTAGGGCAAGCCATATTTTTCACAGAACTGTATAACTTCTTCCATTTTTGGAAAGACTGTCAGTTCAATTCTTTTTTTTACATATTTCCCTGTAAAATTTCTTTGCAACGGTTTGAAAAATTTTGTTTTGTCTGTAGAATCTTGATCTTTTCTTATTCTTTGAGCTTTCAGTTTGCTTTATTTTTTCCTTAGTTGATAGGACTTCATTTTCATTTCTAATGTTGTATTTTCTTTTGACTCTTCTGCCTTTTCTAGTTCTTAAATTTATTCCTCTTGTCAGTTCATCGAGTACTGTTATTCCACTTCTAAGTTGTTTGATTTCTTTTTCTATTTTCTTTTCCAAGGTGGATCTTCATTTCTACGAGACTGCCTTGTTTTTAATTTGATGTTCCGTTTTTTGTTGCTGCTATTGCTGATGCACATATTGCTTTATTGAGATTTATATAAGTGTCTTCTTCATCCAAAATTATTTTGAGTGCTGCATTGTAGAACTTAATAGTTTCTAGGTTTATGCTTTGTTGGTTATAATTTAGGGATTAGTTCTCTTTCCTCTATTGTAATATTTTGTATCTGACTTATATGGTTTTTGATTTCTTCCTTGGCTTCTTGTATACATTTCTTGTTTTCCGTAAATAATTCTGTTCAATGTGTTTTGAACTCGTCTTATTGCCGTTCTGTAACTGACTCAGATCACACCTTTCCAGCACTTCTAAACTTACAGCATTATCTTCACAGTGATTTGAGAGAATCACGGTTTCTACATTATGACCTGTGGCTTGTTTGATGTTACTACTTTTATTTCTGATTCCGGTTCCTTTTCATATTTTGTTGATTCCTCTATTCTGGTTGCAATTCTTTTTATCTAATTAATTTCAGCCCATGTCAATCGATGCACTTTCTATTTGTTTGTCCAACCTTTTCTCGCTAAATTCCATATGTTTGGCGAGTGAGGTTTGATTAATGCTATATGAAATGCAGTCATAACAACTTTGTACTCCTCACCAGACCATTTTATTTTTTCTTTCTTTAAATATACGGTTATAGATCTAGCTGGTGAATTTACAGGGCCATCATTAGGATTATCCTGGTTGTGGGGACCTGAAGATTCATTCTTTGTGTAGGAGTTTGTTCCTATGGCAGGTTTTATTATTATTATAACTATATATATATATATACGAACTAAAAATAAAGTGAGCCAAAAGTCGACCGCGGTTTCACTCGCCGGATCGTCGTGATTAGTGCTACTGTTTTGTTGGTATGTTTTACAATATATAGATAGATAGATAGATAGATAGATAGATAGATAGATAGATAGATAAAATATATATATATATATTATCGTTCTCTCTCTCTCTCTCTCTATATATATATATATATGTATAGAGAGAGAAAGAATATGTATAATATTATCTACTGTTTCTACGGATAATAGTATATATGTAACAGCTCTTTATATAATAGAGTTTATATGCTATTTAAATATATTATACTGTTTATATACTATTATTATATATTACAGGGTATATATATACTATCACTATATATAATAGTATTTATATAGTATTAATGTACATAATGCCATATATATATATTTACCTCATGCAATAAATAATGATATATTCTGTGTGTTATTATTTACTCTTTGATAATGGCTTATGTGAGCCGAAAGCTTAGACCTGATAAAAAATTCAACAAATACTGTGATTTTTTGTTGTCTTTTAACGACATCACCATCAAGTATATCAGACGGTATGAACGGATCCTACACAAAATTAATAGACAAAACTTGTCTATATTATTCAATGAAACCTGCATTAATGAAAAAATGCTGCCAAAATACACACAATTTAAATTACATGATCCAGCAGCCCAACACACCATCACCACCTTGAAATATAAATGGAGCCTTGTGAAAAGGCAAATTGAAATAGCGAAAGAAAATCTTGACACATTATACAAGAACAAACATGACCTCTACAACAAACTGAAAGATATAACTACCTCAAACCAACTAGAAGAAATAATACTCAGACTATCCAAAATCACCGCAAAATCTGAAGCTGAACACCGCGCTAAAATTGTCAAAAAACTTAATTCACTATACAATGGCACGATCACTCTTCCCAAAAAATTCGATAAATTCATAAATCTTTCCAACCACCAACTAACTAAGCACCAAGAAGAATTACTCAACCTTGGACCTAACTGCCATATATACCGTAAGTATAACCAGCTTACTAAAAAAATTGAAATAGAAACGCTCTATCAAAGCATCACTAAATTACAAGATGAAAAACTTATAACCGTTAAACCCGAACTGAAAGATCTACTTAAGGCTGAGGCAATCAAAGATCGCCATGATAAAAGCAGAAGCTCCTCAAAAATTCTATCGAAACAACTAAAAAGTGCCGCGCACGAACTACGCAACCACCTTCACATAATTGTAAAAAAAGCTGACAAGGCTAACATCTTTGTTGTACTTAACAAATCAGATTACAACACAAAACTCAACCACATACTCCATGACCACACAAAATTTTAAAAAATTAACAAAAACCCGACACACCAACTAAAATCTAAACTTAATAAACTCATTAGTGCCAACAACGCTGATCAGAATTCCTTAAAACTCCCTAAAATTATTGGTGACTATAAACCTGGTTACATATACGGAACCATAAAAACTCATAAACCTAACTATCCTCTCCGCCCTATCATATCCCAAATTCCTACTCCTGTATACCAGTTAACTAAACATATTAACCAGCTTATCACACCCTACCTTCCGAGTAAATACAGCATAAAGTCAACCCTAGAGGCAATCCAAATCCTCAAGAGTGAAAAACCTGGGATGGACTTATATTTTCAATTCAATTATCTTTATTGTTAATAGCTTAAATGTTCTATGTTTACTGTGTGTTATTATTTACTCTTTGATAATGGCTTATGTGAGCCGAAAGCTTAGACCTGATAAAAAATTCAACAAATACTGTGATTTTTTGTTGTCTTTTAACGACATCACCATCAAGTATATCAGACGGTATGAACGGATCCTACACAAAATTAATAGACAAAACTTGTCTATATTATTCAATGAAACCTGCATTAATGAAAAAATGCTGCCAAAATACACACAATTTAAATATATATATATATATATATATTGTGTGCATGTGTAAATAATGAATCATAGTACTTTTTTCTTTAAGCTGGCCTTTTTAATGATTGAAAAAGACAGAAAATGAGGTGACATTTCTTTTTAATCATTTTAAACGCCAGTAGTATTTTCGATCGTCAAATTTCTTAAAATTCTAGATCCTAATTTAAAAATATATTAATAGTACATATATATATATACTATTATATAAATTAATAGTCTATATATATATATATATATATATATATATATATATATATATATATATATTGTGTGTGTGTGTTTTTAGACACCATTTTTTTTATTGATGCTTGTTTCATTAAATAATATAGACAAGTTTTGTCGATTTATTTTATTTAAATGTTTTTCATATCGTCTGATAAGCTTAATAGCATTATCGTTGAAAGAGGAAAGTATATTCTTACTAGTCAATAGAGTACTACAGGGAGAAATAGATTTAATAAAAACAGTCGCTACTTAGGTCTTTACGCTATGTTCTTTGGTTAATGAACTGAACGCAGTTCGATTCGGCTACTAAATTGGACGCTCTCAGGTACTGCCTGTTTATTTACATCCTGTGAATAACCTGCTACGAAAGCTAGCTTTCTACGCCGTTCGCCGATAGCGCAGTGGAAAGATATCCGCCTGAAGAAAAATCCGTAAGACTCCGACTTCGATCCGGCTTGAAACAAAAGATAATCTAGTGGCACTGAAGAGATGTGATACAGCGGAACAGGCTTGTCTGTATATATATATATATATATATATATATATATATATATATATATATATATATACCCTTTGTCTGTTCTATAAATACTTTCATGGCTTCTGCTCGGACGAGCTTAAGTCGCTGATGCCTCCTCAACAGGTGTTTACTCGTGCAACCAGACTGATAACTGGGTCCCACCCATTCACAGTAAGGTTAGCCAAATGCAGACGACAATTCTACTTCTGCAGCTTCTTCTCTCGCACTTCCCACCTGTGGAACTCGCTACAACCTCCAGAAATTTAAATGCAAAGTCAATACTCATCTACTAACCACTAGACGCTAGCTCTCTCCCCACCCCTGTATAACCTTCCCTTTCTCTCCACCTATGTATCTGTCATCGCACCTGCTTTCTATTGTTCCTTTCTAACTAGTTTGTACTTCTCACTCTTTTCTAATTTAATCTTTTTACATTTATCAGTGGCGTTTCCGCCTTGCTCGGGGTGAAATGATTATATATATATATATATATATATATATATATATATATATATATATATATATGGTAATAGGAAATATATACTTTTATATATGGTAACTGTATATATATAGTCATCCGCAGACAGTTCTATTTCGCCGTATCACAGCTCATCAGTACGGTTAGACATCCTATTGGTTTTAGCCAGGATCGAAACCCGATTATACCTCTGAACGATGGGCGTTCTGTAGAAGGAGGCAGATTTTTAGCGTGTGATATACCATGTAGACATACGCCATTAGCTAAGTGTGTTCTAATTCATTCCTGAATGAACGATGCTTAAATGCTGGAGTAGCTACTGTTTTATCAAAGTCTACCATTCTTCCAGAATGCTCAATCAGGGTGTAATACCGTAATAGTACATATATATATATATATATATATATATATATATATATATATATATATATATATATATGTATTAAGGTAAGGTACTTAGTGTGTTTGAGGAAATGGATGACGGGGAAACAACAGAAAGACAACAATTATTAACAGTTGCACGAGAGTGGACTGTTATGATCACCTACGTCTTGAGGAGAAAAAACCCATAAATTTCAAGAAGGATTCCCCAACACCATCTGGAAGACTAAACTCCATATTTTTTAAGCTATAGCACTCAACCTTGTTTAATCGCACGAAAATCCTTGCTAACAAATACCAAAAAATTATATAAAGGGAAAAAAGAAAAGGAGTCCCTAGATATCTGATACAGCACTACACCGCCGGAATAAGTGTTGACGTCAGACTGTGGCTTTTAAGCCTTAAGTGTCCATCTCTCGTCTTTCTGTCAACCAGCCACTGGCAAACATTTTTTTTGACTCGGCAAGGTATTGTAATTCTTATCTGAGCGAAGCACATGCGTATTTAGCTCAATGGTAAAAGTATTGAATAATAGATTGAAATATGTGATATTGCTATTTTTTCTTCTGTTACCTTAATAAAACACATTAATACCCCTGCAGAAGTATATATATATACATATTATATATTGCCTTTCTTTTTTGGATGTTTTTGTCCAGAGGAACGGTGACGAGTTTTTGACTTCTTTATTTAGAAAGGCTATTTTCTCGGAACTCTATACGCGTTGGAACTCTTTTTGTCCCCGACAACGTAAAATTGATTTAATTAAGATTTTGATTTCCAGAGCTCTTAAGATATCTTCCCTTTATTGGTTCAGTGGGTGAGATATTAAGTAGGCGAATTTTGCTGTCTATTTGCAAATGTTATTTTTCTGCTAATGTTTGAGTAATATTTAGTACTCGACTCATTCTTCCTTCCATCTGTAAGGATACCCTCCCCACTTATCATGTTAATTCTGTAATTTACAAATTTGAATGTAGTTGTGGACACGACTACATAGAGAGGACGTCTCAGCGGTTGAATTTTAGAATTAAACAGTATATATCTCCTGAAATTTTGAATCCTACTGCTAGTAGTAGCCAACTTGTTAATGTATCCGGGTCGTCCATTACACATGTTATAAATAGTAGGAATTGTGTATGTGAATTGAGTGTGGATCGTTTCACTATTCTACCACGGTCCCACTCTTTATATCATCTAAAGGTGGGAGAGTCAATGTACATCAAATCCCACAAGCCTTCTCTCTGCAAACAGAGAGACTGTTGCTGGGTTTGCATGTCATTTGACTCTAGTTTTTTTGCATATTTTTCCGCCCCCATTAATCATCAGAAAATAAACTTGATAAGCCCTGGGACGAAACCAGTTGTTTATTTTTATTTTTTATTTTTTTTTGCTTTTTAGTAAAATTGTTTTGTAATTTACGTTTATTTCTAGCTCTCAGCTATTAATTAATAGAATCAGCTATGAATACTGTCGTAATTTTATAAAATGTTTGTAAAAAGAACAGTTTTTCATGCTTTAACACGTGCATGACCATGAAATTACAACATCTTAAAAAATTCCATTTTGAATAGTTTTCATGTTCTAATGAAACTAAACAATTTGTCAACAGTTATATTTGAAGCAGAAAAAATTACAGTAATTTTTAGCAACACAGTTTTTACGGTTATTTTTGTTACTATAACTCACACCTTTGAAGATGATCTCGGAAGAAGATTGAAAGTAGTTGGGAACATCGAGAAATAATTAACTGAATGATTATTTTCTTTATTATTATATTATTATGTTATTATTACCGCCAACAAGCTTTATGAAATAATATAATATTATTATTATTATCGTTAGAATTAATAAAAAAAAATTATTTTGTCTAGTGTAAATTCAAACCCTAATTTAAATTTTTAATGTCATGCATCTTAAAATAGACAAGTAAAGTTCAAGTCAAAATATACTGACTTGTATAGCGAGTGCCATAGTAAATCTAGGTCAAGTCCATCTTGTCGTTCACATATAATATAGACGCTAACATCTACTGTTAACTTAACCTTCTCCTTTTTTCTTCTCTTTTTCTTCTTTCTTTTTTTTAACTCATTCATTGTTGTATAAATTTTGTCTGACGCGCGGTCGATAAGAGAGCCACGAAATAAAATATTACGAATGGGTTTATAAAAATATCCAACTTATTTTCATTATTATAATACTCAGTTAAATCTTAACATTGAGTTCTCATCGGATTTAATGCCCTGTGAAATTTACCTTACCAATTACGAAGGCTTCTACTTCACTATATATATATATATATATATATATATATATATATATATATATATATATATTAGATTCAGTTCTTTAGCTTTTTCTTTTTCATATAGCTAGCTAGCTAGCTAGCTAGCTAGCTAGCTAGATAGATAGATAGATAGATAGATAGATCGTTTAGTATATAAACAATTTATGAAGCCTCTTCAGTTATGTTCATTCCGTAATAGATAGATAGATAGATAGATAGATAGATAGATAGATAGATAGATAGATAGATAGATATGAACAGAATGAACTGGATAGATAGATAGATATATATGAACAGAATGAACTGGATAGATAGATAGATAGATAGATAGATAGATAGATAGATAGATAGATAGGAACAGTCTGAGATAGATAGATAGATAGATAGATAGATAGATAGATAGATAGATAGATAGATAGATAGATAGATAGATTGTTATAAATCGCCTGAAGATACCGAAAGGTTAAAACCTAGGTTGCGGAAATAACTCATTTGAACACTTTTTAATACAACTGTGTACTAGTCTAATTTAATTATGACCAAAACCTAACTACTAATTATATATATATATATATATATATATATATATATATATATATATATATATATATATATATATACAGATTCGCTATAACTAAAGTTTAAAATAAATTTTTAATATGAAAAATCTTTCTTGGCGCTTTTATTTTAGTTTAATTTCAAGATAAAATTTAATATTTCCAATTAGCAAAATAATTACCTGTATTTAAAAACTAATTTAAATTGACTGGAAGACGTTAAGTTTTCCCATACATACACTTACATTTAAAGTAAACACATAGGTTTTGTCTTTACATTTTAAAATGTTACTCTATTGATTTTTACACGTGACACATATCTGACCAATGAAATCAAACCACAATCAACATGCTGTCACTTTGGATTTTTAAAAAAATTAAAACAAAATTTTAGATCATTCATCTTTAATATAACTTCTGAAGAAGTTTCTTACAGTGAAATATGTTAGATTAAAGACACTTTTTCCAACATCTCTTTACTTCTTCTATTCATATACACACACACATATATATATATATATATATATATATATATATATATATATAATGTATGTGTGTGTGTATCTGTGTCTGTGTGTGCATGTGTATGTGTGTGCTTCATAAAAGAATTCGAATTTTCAAAAAATGTATGCCTACTTCAACAAGTGAGAACATCAGCAATCCCAGTTGCGATTTAAGTCCACGGTTTGATTAGAGAAATTTTCGATAAACTCATTGAAGATATTCCTTGTAATTCTTGCCATAATGAAATAGAAATAAATGTACTCACAAGTACAGTTCACACCTTAAGAAGAGCCTTGTTAATGCAAAATGTGGGTGTTCTTAGATTTGTCTTTTGTTTTACAAAAGTTATCAGTGGAAAATGTCAGGGAGGCATTTTTGACCTTAAGTCTCTCATTGGGACCCTGTAGAAAATGAAAAGAAATAATAACAATACGAAGCTGTTGAGACTATGATCATTTTTTAAAGTAGAATTTTCAGTCTCTCAGAATTCGTCAAACTCGTAAGATTTATGATAAAATATCGTTGAGAATGGTGTATTTCATATTCGAACATCACCTTCTGAGTAAAAAAAAAATAGCTCGAACATTTCCAATGCCATAATTATTCAATAGACAGAATTGCGAGACAACTAAGCACTTAATTTCTTTCTGGGGAAAAAATTAAACAAATGATTACTTAACGTAACTTTATTGTTACACGTCACAAATGTGTGTATTGTCTCAGAGTTCGTTGTTTTGATAATTTAATAATAACCAAAACTAAACGTCGAAATCAACTGACACTGGATTTAACGACTCCGAAAACACACTTCGTGGTGGTGGTGGTGGTGTAGTTGTAGCCGTAGGGAGCTGGTTAATTTTTCTTTGATTCAGCCTTGTCTAACCGAACTCCCTACAACTTACAAGTTTTACGCTGAATTGTCAGAAGGCTTTCATCAGAAAGTTGGTTGCAGGTTGGATGTGTGAATTAGTGTAAAATACTGTAAAAATAAAATATTCATTTTTCTTGTTAAAATAAAAATTTATTAAAAGGAAAGAATAACATAAGTTGTAGGAGTTAATGTGCAATTAGAAATATTATTAAGAAGTTAAGGGTAGAGTTCGTGTTCAACGAGAAAGTTAAAGGTATCAAGATTTGTAGAAAATGTTCGTTGTAGTAATTGTTGAAAAAGTATATGCGTACGTACGTATGTGTATATGAGCGTTTGTTTGATAGGAATGTCTTTGGAATGAGAAGAAGAAGTAGAATAAATCAGCATAAGAAAAAGGAAAGAGAACGAAGGCAAATGTCCGGATCAGCTTGAAGCTTCCCTCGTTACATTTTATCTTGTCGTTTTTGCTGCTTCCATTCCTGAATCTCCGTGATTGACGCTGACCGGGGCCTTTTATAGTATTCAGATTTTCGCACTGACTCGCGAAGTCCTCAAGTTTTTCAAGTAGCTCTCATTGGTCAAAAATCAATTTAACATCTACTTGCGAAATCCGGTTTCGACTTTTTCTTTAAGCACATAGTTAATCCTTTTTCTATTTGAGAAAAAAACAAAAAAAACAAAAAAAAAACAGGATTTCACACGTCATTTTGAATTTTTGTAAAAGTGAAGAAGGTTGGTTTTAATTCTTAATTTCTTATCCACTACATAGTAAATATAGGCGTTGGGTAATCAAGTTGTTGTCATGAGTTCGATATCTGGAATAGGCGGTAAAATCCATATGCTCTGGTTCAGCAGAAACGAAAAAGAAGCAACATTACAGACACAAATCCGTTAATATATATATATATATATATATATATATATATATATATTCGTCATCCACATACAAGCCTGTTTCGCTGTATCACAACTCATCAGTTGGCTAAACATCCACTTGCTTCTGGCTGAGATATATGATAAAATATACGTTTAAGGAATTTATGGGTTAAAGTGCTCAATATTAAGGACAGAGCGTATGTAAATATAAAAGTGGACATTGAAGTCAACTTCTTATTCATGTACCGTGTCCCTTCAGGAGTTCATGACCTTCTACTTGGCTCTTGTCGCTCTCAGAATTCTTCTTCTTGGTATCTTTCCCAAACCTCGCTCCGCCATCCATTTGCTCAGGCCTATCAAGTAGGTCTGGCGCTGCTTTCTTCTGTTTCTCTTCCATTTTATCCGTACTGTGGGTATTAAATTTTCCAGGCCCTCCTTTCTTATTTCATGTTCCAGAAACCTCATCTGTCTCTTTCTTATATTAAGTATGAATTTTCTCCTCGTTTCCATCATCTCTAACACCTCGGCGTTAGTCATGTGCTCAGTCTATGGTATCTTCAGCATCCTTCTGTAAAACCACATGTCAGCTGCCTCTAGCCCCTCCTTCATCCTTGAGGAGATCGTCCAACATTCACTGCCATACAGGACAAATATCACGGAACAATCCAGCACTCTCTTTGTTTCCAATAAAATTTTCCTATCATTCAGTACTCTGGTTAGCTTTTGAAATGCGTCCTTGGCGACGCCAATGCCTCTTTTGATCTTAATATCGCATTTCTATCTTCTGTCAGCACGCTTCCCAGTTATTTAAATTTCTTTATTTGTTTTAATTTAGTTTCTTCTACCTGTAGTTGGCATTTTTGGGTCATCTTTTTGCTGATGACCAGTTTTCTTGAAGAAGTTGCTTACTCCTTTCTTCTCGCTTTCTTTTGCTACATTCTGTAGGAGGTCATGCATTCTCCTTTTCGTGTCTGCTATCAACATTGTGTCATCTGTGTATCTTACATTGTTGAGATTGTGGCCGACAATGACGAATCGCCGCAAGGATTTTATTTCTCTCAGAATTGTTTCGCTGTATAGGTTGAATAGATCCGGTGAGAAAACACATCCTTGTCTTACGCCCCTTTCTATTTTTCTATA
The DNA here is from genome assembly GCA_037127315.1 of Ascarosepion bandense. Classification (NCBI taxonomy): domain Eukaryota; kingdom Metazoa; phylum Mollusca; class Cephalopoda; order Sepiida; family Sepiidae; genus Ascarosepion; species Ascarosepion bandense. The sequence continues at coordinate 4,793,497 of JBBBDQ010001018.1, read as the reverse complement.
CCGGCTGAATTTACTTCCTATCCGTAAACAAGCGGTTTGCTGCCAATATAGATTCTTGATTATTCTAACGTCTTTTCTAAAAATATCAAGATTGTCGAGGATCTATATCAAGTCTTTGTGCCGTGCTTTGTCAAATGCCTTTGCGTAGTCTATAAAACACAGATAGAGGTCCTTCTGCATTTCAATTGCTCTTTCAGATAGCATATTGAGCAAGAATATTGCATTCCTCGTTCCGGTATGTTTAACGAATCCGCATTATTCTTGTTCTGTCTTTGGGCCGATTCTGCTGCACGCCCTGTTCATCAGAATCCGGATGATGAGTTTAGTTATGTGTCCCATTAAGCTGACTGTTCAGTGGATTTCACATTCCTTTGCACTAGGCTTCTTAGTTAGTGCTATAAAAATTGATCTGTTAGGTCCTCTGGTATATTGCCGCTGGTTAACACCCAGAGACAACAGGTTGTTTCATGATGATCCAAGACGATTCTTAACACGGGACTGGCAACCATGTAATTGGTGTCCAGGAGATATGCAGACATAAATTACTACTAAATAACAATTTTAGAGAATTTTTTTTAGGAATGAACTATTTAGCAACGATGCATAATATTTGAAAACGACTTACAATTACTGACTTATTTCAATAAATGCAAATGTACAAAGAATTTTTTAAAAAATACTATAAAATAACTAAATGCACCAAAATCCCTTTATCTGCAAAAATTAGACATTTTAGATATCGCAAAAATAATTTGTTTATGTCAATTGATTATAGAAAATATAAAATTGTATAAAACAATTAAAAAGCAATTTCAACATTTTACAAAATTGTGTGTGAACAAAGTTTGAAAATATTTTACTACAAAAGTTTGAATTTTAGAAAAACAATAATTCTGATAATCTTTAAAAAATTTATTGTGATATCTGTTACATGTACAATTTGTTTCACAGAAGATGGAGAAAATACTTATTTTGCTATGATACAATAATATAATACATATAATATAATATAATATAATATACATATAATATAATATACATATAATATAATATAATATAATACATATTAGCTTGCATACATAATTTTAATAATTAAAGTTAATGTACATTAACAAGAACACGAAATTAATTAACGGGATAATTTGTGAAGTGAGCCATATAAAAAAGGGGGAAATTGAAAATAAAAAATGTGATTGAATTATCAAGTACATATCTGTCTATCTAAACTTATTTATAAATGGAACTTTGTCTGTGTATGTGTGTGTGTTTGTGTGTGTGTGTGTCCGTTACCTTTAGACTCCGAAACGGCTGAACCTATTTTCTTGAAAATTTACACAGTTGTACTATAAGCGTCTGCGAGTGTTCTTAGCTAGGTTTTGTGTCGAGGCACCCCCGATAAATATCGAAAATCGATAATCGAAAAATCGGGTTATAGAAGGAGTGATCCGATTTTAATCAAATTGGATACGCTCATAGACAAAGACATAAGAAACGATATCCAGAAGTTTCAAGGTTGCAGTTCTTACAATAGTGCAGAAAATTTGATATCGATACTAGGAAATCAAAATTTGACTTACATCCATTCATTTTTCTTTCAGTCTACGGTTTTGCTTTAACTAGAAAAAACTATTGCTTTTTAGTCTTTCATGCCAACGTCCAAAGAGTCTGAGCTCCAGGACCATGGTTTTAAAGCTTTCATTACACCCGAGCAGCACCGGGCTATACTGCTAGTTTTTTCTACTTGAAAAATATAAATTTTTCATACTGTGCGTAGTCTTAAAGAGAATTGTATCATCCGCTCGTGTATTAAATACTGCTGCCACATCTAGTTGGGTGTCCCCCTGCTATTCACCTCGGGGTTCTTGACAAAATCCAACAGAGAAACTGTAATGTGATCGATCTCGACTTGGCAGCTCGGATGCAATCGCTGTCTCACCGGCGTGATGTGGCTTCTCTGTGTCTCTTCAAATACTTTCACGGCTTTTGCTCCAATTAACTTAGCTTCCTGGTACCTCCTCTGCATGAGTTTACTCGAGCCACTAGACTAGCAACAAGGTCCCACTCTTTTACAGTGAAACAGATAAAATGTAACTTCAATTTTTACTCTAACAGCTTCTTTTCTCGCACTTACTGCCTGTGGAATTCCCTTCCGTATACTTGCTTCCCCGACAGCTACAATCTCCTCCAAGAATTTCAATGTATGATCAATTGTCATCTCCTATCTCACTGACTCGCATCCTTTCTTTCAAGTTCTTCACTCCATGCCTATCACATCAGTATTCTCATCCTTCTGTTACGCTCTTCCTGACGCCCCCTATAACCTGACCCTCTTTCTCATCACTTTCCTCTTATGTAACCCCCTGCGCCCCAGCGGCGGTAAAACTACCTTGCTTGAGGTGAAATGATTAAAAAACAAAAACATTTTTGTCTTAGAAATAAAATTTCAAGATAACTTTAAAACTTTTAGTGCCGGTTCTTAAGCTGTCTTAATCAAATCAAACAAACAATAATATTTGAAAATATATTTGACATTATAATCCTGTGCTATCTTTTCAAAGTGAAATGATAGATATCAGGAACTAATATAAATATCTAATATGATATCTATTAATATGATATTATATATAATATATTTTATATATAATATGATATTATAATATGATATTAAAATATATAATATGATATAATATTATATGATATATTATATGATATATATTTATTTGATATATTTATATTTATATGATATATATTTATATATTTATATGATATATATATTTATATGATATATATTTATATATTTATTAAGATGTATTTGATATATTATATGATATAATATTATAATATATCATATGATATATAATTATCATATGTTATAGAAAGAATTGTGAAAGAATATATGTTACAGAAAGAATTTCTGTAAGTTTTCAATTTCACAACATCAAACCTTATCAAACAGAAAAACACCCACTTAACTGTGGTACCTGTTGGAACATTTTAATTACCACGACCTATTTCTTTCAAAATATATCCATTTTCTTGGAAATAAAAACTAATATTATTAAATATTTTTTTTTCTGTCGGATTGTTTTTTTGTTTTTTTTTGTTTTTTGTTTTTTGTAACATAACATGCTATATACAAAAGTAACCTTTTAATATCTTTGGACATGTTAGTTTTGAGGTCTGATAAGTTATTAAATGTTTGACATCCCATTTCACCCAACAAATTTCTACATTTTGAGCAATTATGGCAATCAAAGTTTGTTTTCTTTGATATCAACATTTAATTTAAGAAGTGGTCTCTTTTTTCAGTGTGAGATTTTTCGAGAAATATTTTGAACTGTTATAAAGTATGCACCTCCAGAAGTTTGTCTTAATTTTCCAAATTCATTTTCTAAATAGTCTTTGGTAAATTCCCCAAGCATAACAAAATGAAACCCATTGTTTAGCAAATGTTTGCGAACATCAATTAAGCCACTGTGTGAATGTTCAATGGTTAATTATTTTCTTTTGTTAATGATTTCATTCTATTCATTGGCTTTTCTCCCATTCTTTTAGTAAAAATTAGAAAGAAATGACAGATGTTAATCATCCAAATCTGATACTAACTTTTTTAGTGAATTATTTTTCTTAGTTTCACCATGGAATACTGTTGTCATATCTGGTCAGGCGCCACTTGGCAGCTCGACTTCGGTCACTTTCTGATCGGCGGGATGTGGCTTCCCTCTGTCTCTTCTATAAATATTTTAATGGCCTCTGCTTTGACGTGCAACTAGACTGGCAACAAGGTCCCACCCATTTACAGTTTCATCAACCAAATGTAGGCGACAATTCTACTCCATCAGTTTCTTTTCTCGCGTTTCCCGCCTGTGAAACTCCCTTCCATATACTTGCTTTCCTGGCGGCTACAACCTCCAGGAATTTAAATGCAAAGTCAATTCCCATCTCTTATACACTTAACTCCAGCTCTTTCTATACCTCCAGTGTATCTTGTTCTTTTTTCTCTCTACCTTCGCAACTGTATTCACTTCTCCGTTCTCATCCTTCTCTTACCCTTTCTTTTTCACCCCCTGTAGCTGGTTCGTCTTTCTCTTCACTCTCCTCCTGCCTGAAACTTTAACTGTCTTATGTAGCCCCCTGCACATCAGTGGCGGTACCGACTTGATTGGGATGAAATGATTTAAAAAAATATGTATATATTTCATTGACACTGCCAATTTACAAAAGATTTTAAGACATTTTCAATTAAATTAACTGTTTCCACAGTATCCTTCCTATTTCTTAAAGGGCGTGTTTTGATAACTGCTAAAGTTTGATCACAAAAACTTTTCAACAATGTGAAACAATCTGTCGCTCAACAGATTTTGATCAAACTGTTACATCATTTATTCGACAACAAATTGAGTTTTTTTAATACTCAGAATGCCTTTTACAATTTCCCATTTTGCAAACATTTTTTAGTCTTGAGAATGAAACAGTAATTCAAAAGTAGGTTCAGTAATCCATTTATTCAGTAATCCATTTATTCCGAATATTTCTAAAAAGGTGAACATAATCAAAAACTATGTTCGAGCCGTTTTTAGTTATCCAAGTCATAAAAAATGTCAAGTTTTTTTAAAAAAAAAGATTGATGTGTCCAGTTGTTGTCAATTACAATTGCAATTACTTGAGAATTTGATTGTTTAATTGCATCAACAATATATATTTTCATATAAAAAAGATGGATCTAATTTTGAAACTGGGATCATTTTAAATAAAAAATGTTGGTCTACCATTTGGACATTTTACCATGACGCGCAATACTGTTTTTGCTCGGAGGTGTCATCGATTACCTGCAGATTTCCTCATTTTTCGTTATTTTATACTAAGTTTGATATAATGAATTGATGTGCTAATTGATACTACTATTATTGGGTTCAGGTTATTTTTTAAAGTTTATTTTTATTTGTGTGTTTATTTGTGTGTATACGTTTGCATGTGTGTATAGTTTGTGTTTATGTATGTGTGCATGTCGATGGGGGTTCAAATAAAGAGGGTACTGTTTCATACCTAAAGGGTTCATTGATGCCATTTTTAAACATTGGTCTGAGAAACTGGTTGTTATAGAGTTGACGGTTTAAACATTTCTGAATTGGTTGAGTGGCATGGATAACCTACCTATGAAAGTCTTCATCTTTATATTTGAATATATTTTTAACTTGTTAAACTGGTGTCGTGTCATTTGTATGAATGATACTTGCCATTATTACACATCGCTCAATTGTGGCTACTAAGTTCGTATGTCTTTAGATCCAGTGAGAGTCAAATGCAGATCTAAATCTGTTTCTTAGCGTAGGCTGCATCACGGTGTGTCATTTTTTTTCTGTTGGCTCTTGTTCACTTGGCTTAAGGCCATATCACCGAAGCTAAGCGAAGTTGAGCCTGGTCAGTACCGAGATAGACGACCGTTTGAGAATACCAGATGCTGTAAGATTGCATGAGTGGTTTGTATAATGGATAACGATTCTGAACTGTTAATCGGAAGGCCGTGTTCCAATTCCAGTTGTGTTTGTTATATTCACTTACGTAAAAATACCATTGGGAAAATTTATGAATCCACCAATTCTTCCCCAGTTATAAGTTAATTAGTAAAACTTGTATCACGAAATCCTTACTTTCTCAAAAAAAAAAAAAAAAAAAAAATCATACAATCTAAAAATATTTTGTGACATTAAATAACCTGCAAAGGGTTGATAAGCTGTAGAATTGAAGATTTATTCGAAAACTAAAATGTGCATTGGGGTGCAGTGGGTATCGGAATAAGAAATCGGGGAGCTGAGTCCGAATTCCAGTTGAATTCCTTGCATTCACTTACGGGTATTATTCACATTAATATCCTTAGGAAAGGTATTAATCCGTCTTTTCCCTCCAGATATGGATTAAATAACAGGACAGATTGGGTTCTATAGCCTTGGCTGGCAACCAGTCTACCGCAGAAAACAATGGCAACCTACTGCGGGATAATCTTCTGCCAGTCAGTCATGTCTCTTTCGAGACATGATCGCCTAAGCGTGTATCACGTATGGCACGTAACTGACTGAATTACCGAATTACCGTTACAAGAAAGATTGGGTTCTATAGCATTGGCTGTCAACCAGTCTACTACAGAAAGTAATGGTAACCTACTGCAAGAAAATCGAGACATTATCTCCCAAGCGCGCATCTCGTATGACGCTTAACAGACTGACAATCAAAACAAAACAGTTACCCACAATAGTAATGTTTCTTTATATTTTTAGATATCGTCCATTTTTAGAATGTTCTTTTGAGGGATGACAAACGATACGACCACCCGGAGTGGAACAAATACAAGGTACACCGCTATTAGTTACGTGAAAACTTTAGAAATTTTAATTTAAAATGTTACAGATATATGGTTTAAATTTTAATTTTCTTGTTCTATGTTGACTTGAGTGTTTTAAAAAATTGAATTAAAGGATCCGTATGAAGAAAAAATGCATTTGTAAGTTAGGTTAAAACTAAGTACCGTGACAGGATAGATTTGGTTTTATAGCCTTGGTTGGTAACCAGTCTATCACAGAAAGTAATGTCAACCTACTGCGAGAAAATCTCCTGCCCATTCAGTCACGTCTCTTTCGAGACATGATCGCCCAAGCGTATATCACGTATGCCATTTAACTGTCTGACTGAAGTACTGTGAGGTGGTTTTTTTTATGGTAATTTTATCTTCTTTGGGTTCTCTGTCAGTTTGTCTTCTTAGGGTTCTATGTTTTTTGCCCGGATTTATTTAAACTGTATACAGTTTAAATAAATCCAGGAAAAACAGATTGCCGTGAAGTGTTTTGACATCTATAGAATCTCTTTCCTTAATATTTGGCAAGTGGCAAGTAATTGATATGTACGGATATGACATCGAGCTGTCTCTTTCTGATACTAAAAATAAATGTTCTTCCCGTTTGTATCTTTTCCAACACCTTGTCGTTGCTTACGTGCTTAGTCCACAGATAATGGAATTCAAACTCGGTACCCGATTTGTCGTTCCGAGTCATATATTTAACTTAAATAAGGAGACAAGAAGGCCTACAAGGATTTGATAAAATAAAGAACAAATAGAAAACTTATATATATATATATATATATATATATGATGAACTTAGATAGATAGATAGATAGATAGATAGATAGATAGATAGATAGATAGACAGATAGATCAGATATGTGCAAAAGTTTTTGGAAACATGCGACTGAAAAAATATTCTTAATATATATAAACCTTGATCTACACGGAAAGGATACACAGGTGATCTTTAACTTCAACTGGGACCAGATAGTCTGCATCCAGATTGAGTGCTTAAAAATATAGGAAGAGGATTATGTCAAAGATATGTTTTTTCCCGGACTTAGTTGACGTGTATACTGGTCTAATACATCGGGTCAAACCCTAAGATAACGAGAGAACACTAAAAAGACAAGAAGTTCATAACGATTTATTTTCGGTGCATATAAGCGTACCAACATACAATGCACAAATCAAGAAGTGGTAGGTAGCAGATCCAGAAGAAAAAACTGAAAAAAAAAATTATAAAGGCTAGTCGGACTGGCCATTAACTAATGGAATGTTGTGACTGTTGAACACTCCCCCACCCCGAAAAATAACTAAGTTTATTTTTTTATTGTTCAATAAACATCAATAAATGTTCTTTGTATAAATAAACTATAAATAAAGGAAAACTTTCTTAGAAAAAAGAAAGAAAAATATACGCCACCCATTTGTTTAATGAAAATAAAATGAAACCTATTTTCCCATCTTTGAACTTTTGAAACTTACGAATTTATTTTTTCTTGATACGGATCATTTAATTCCATTTATCAAAACACGCAAGTCAATATAGAACAAGAAAATTAAAACTCAAATCATGTATCTGTAACATTTTAAATTTAAAATTTTCAAAATCTCACGGAACTAACAGCGGTGTTCCTTGTACTTGTTCCACCCCAGGTAGTCGTACTGTTTGGCACCCCACTCTAAAGAAAATTCTACAAACGGACGATATATAACAGTATTGTTATAAGGAAACATTATTTATGTCGAGCAATTGTTTTGGTTGTCAGCCAGTTTAGTGGCATATGTGATACCTGCTTGGACGATCATGTCTCGAAAGAGTCATGACTGACTGGATAGAAGATTTTCCAACAGTAGATTGCCATTACTTTTTGCAGTAGACTGGTTGCAAACCAAGGCTATAGAACCCAATCTGTTCTGTTAATCGACCCATAGCTGGAGGTAGAAGAGACGGATTAGTACCTTTTATCACTCTCAAAACCACGCTCCGATACTCCATTTGCTCCCCATCAACTATACCTAACGCTTCTTTTCCCTGTCTCTATTTCTCTCTATCCGTCCGGTGAGTATTAGATTCTCCGAAATTTCTTTCCTCATTACGTGTCACAGAAACATCAGCTGTATCTTCCTGATACTAAAAATAAGTGTTGTATCTTTTCCAACACCTTTCGTGCTTAGTCTATACTCAGCATCCTTCTGTAGAACCACATTACTGTTGCTTCAAGTCTCTTCTTCATCTGTGTTGACTTCATCATTGCTCACATGTTCAGTCCATGGTATCCTCAGCATTCTTCTGTAGAACCACATTTCTGTTGCTTCAAGTCTCTTCTTCATCTGTGTTGACTTCATCATTGCTCACATGTTCGGTTCATGGTATTCTCAGCATTATTCTATAGAACCACATTTCTGTTGCTTCAAGTCTCTTCTTCATCTGTGTTGACTTCATCATTGCTCATATGTTCAGTCCATGGTATCCTCAGCATCCTTCTATAGAACCACATTTCTGTTGCTTCAAGTCTCTTCTTCATCTGTGTTGACTTCATCATTGCTCATATGTTCAGTCCATGGTATCCTCAGCATCCTTCTATAGAACCACATTTCTGTTGCTTCAAGTCTCTTCTTCACCTGTGTTGACTTCATCATTGCTCATATGTTCAGTCCATGGTATCCTCAGCATCCTTCTATAGAACCACATTTCTGTTGCTTCAAGTCTCTTCTTCATCTGTGTTGACTTCATCATTGCTCATATGTTCGGTCCATGGTATCCTCAGCATCCTTCCATAGAACCACATTTCTGTTGCTTCAAGTCTCTTCTTCATCTGTGTTGACTTCCTCATTGCTCATATGTTCAGTCCATGGTATCCTCAGCATTCTTCTGTAGAACCACATTTCTGTTGCTTCAAGTCTCTTCTTCATCTGTGTTGAGTTCATCATTGCTCATATGTTCAGTCCATGGTATCCTCAGCATTCTTCTGTAGAACCACATTTCTGTTGCTTCAAGTCTCTTCTTCATCTGTGTTGTCTTCATCATTGCTCATATGTTCAGTCCATGGTATCCTCGGCATTCTTCTGTAGAACCACATTTCTGTTGCTTCAAATCTCTTCTTCATCTGTGTTGTCTTCATCATTGCTCATATGTTCAGTCCATGGTATCCTCAGCATTCTTCTGTAGAACCACATTTCTGTTGCTTCAAGTCTCTTCTTCATCTGTGTTGAGTTCATCATTGCTCATATGTTCAGTCCATGGTATCCTCAGCATCCTTCTATAGAACCACATTTCTGTTGCTTCAGGTCTCCTTCTTCATCTGTGTTGACTTCATCATTGCTCATATGTTCAGTCCATGGTATCCTCAGCATTCTTCTGTAGAACCACATTTCTGTTGCTTCAAGTCTCTTCTTCATCTGTGTTGTCTTTATCATTGCTCACATGTTCAGTCCATGGTATCCTCAGCATTCTTCTGTAGAACCACATTTCTGTTGCTTCAAGTCTCTTCTTCATCTGTGTTGTCTTCATCATTGCTCATATGTTCAGTCCATGGTATCCTCAGCATTCTTCTGTAGAACCACATTTCTGTTGGTTCAAGTCTCTTCTTCATCTGTGTTGTCTTCATCATTGCTCATATGTTCAGTCCATGGTATCCTCAGCATTCTTCTGTAGAACCACATTTCTGTTGCTTCAAGTCTCTTCTTCATCTGTGTTGACTTCATCATTGCTCATATGTTCAGTCCATGGTATCCTCAGCATCCTTCTATAGAACCACATTTCTGTTGCTTCAAGTCTCTTCTTCATCTGTGTTGACTTCCTCATTACTCATATGTTCAGTCCATGGTATCCTCAGCATCCTTCTATAGAACCACATTTCTGTTGCTTCAAGTCTCTTCTTCATCTGTGTTGATGTCCTCATTGCTCATATGTTCAGTCCATGGTATCCTCAGCATCCTTCTATAGAACCACATTTCTGTTGCTTCAAGTCTCTTCTTCATCTGTGTTGACTTCCTCATTGCTCATATGTTCAGTCCATGGTATTCTCAGCATCCTTCTATAGAACCACATTTCTGTTGCTTCAAGTCTCTTCTTCATCTGTGTTGACTTCCTCATTACTCATATGTTCAGTCCATGGTCTCCTCAGCATCCTTCTATAGAACCACATTTCTGTTGCTTCAAGTCTCTTCTTCATCTGTGTTGACTTCCTCATTGCTCATATGTTCAGTCCATGGTATTCTCAGCATCCTTCTATAGAACCACATTTTTGTTGCTTCAAGTCTCTTCTTCATCTGTGTTGACTTCCTCATTGCTCATATGTTCAGTCCATGGTATTCTCAGCATCCTTCTATAGAACCACATTTCTGTTGCTTCAAGTCTCTTCTTCATCTTTGTTGTCTTTATCATTGCTCACATGTTCAGGCCATGTTATTCTCAGCATCCTTCTATAGAACCACATTTCTGTTGCTTCAAGTCTCTTCTTCATCTGTGTTGACTTCATCATTGCTCACATGTTCGGTTCATAGTATTCTCAGCATTATTCTATAGAACCACATTTCTGTTGCTTCAAGTCTCTTCTTCATCTGTGTTGACTTCATCATTGCTCACATGTTCGGTTCATGGTATCCTCAGCATTCTTCTATAGAACCACATTTCTGTTGCTTCAAGTCTCTTCTTCATCTGTGTTGACTTCCTCATTGCTCATATGTTCAGTCCATGGTATTCTCAGCATCCTTCTATAGAACCACATTTCTCTTGCTTCATGTCTCTTCTTCATCTGTGTTGACTTCCTCATTGCTCACATGTTCAGTCCATGTTATTCTCAGCATCCTTCCGTAGAACCACATTTCTGTTGCTTCGAGCCTCTTCTTCATCCTTTAGGATATCGTTTAGTATTCGCTGCCATACAATAGGACAGATATCACATAGCAGTCTAGCACTCTTTTCTTCGTTTCTGATGAGATCTTCCTGTCTCTCAGTTACCTTTTGAAATGCGTCTTTGGCAATGCCCATCTCAGTCAGTTAAGTGCTGTACGTGATACACGTTTTGGGCGATCATGTCACGAAAGAGACATGACTGACTGGGCAGAAGATTATCCCGCAATAGGTTACCATTGCTTTCTGCATTAGAAACCAAGGCTATAGAACCCAATCTGTTCTATTATTTATCCCATAACTGGAGGAAAGAGACGCATTAATACATTTCCCAAGGGTATTTGTGCGTAAGTGAATGCAAGCAATTAAACTGGAATTCGAACTCGGCTCCCTGATTTCTCGTTCCGAGTCGATATCCAACGCACCACAACGCACATCCTCAGTTCTACTCTGCCTAAAAAATTTTTTTCCGTTTTTCTTCTGAGTCTGCTACACACCGCTTTGTGATCTGCTCATCGCATATTGTTAAAGTCACCCTTTACAAATCCTTTTACAAATGGCATTCTGATTAAAAAAAAAAAAGAAATAATTCTTTATGTCTAAAGCACTTCAAGGGATTATTAATAACCTTATTACCAACTATAAACACGCGTCAGAAACATTATATAGCATCTTCTTTTCCTTCTTCTTTTATGAGACGTGTCCCTTCAGGACGTAGGCGATCATGGCCCTCTACATTTCTCTGTCTCTAGTGACCCTTAACACGCTTTCTTCTGTTTCCCTTCCCATGACCCGCTCTGTTATTCACATTCTCAAGCTCATCAAGTATACTACGCGTTGCTTGCCTCTGTCTCGCTTTCCCTCTATTTGACCTGTGAGTATCAGATTCTCCAAACCCTCCTTTCTGTCAGAGGAACTTCAGCAGTTTTATCCTGGTGACGTTCCAAGAACTTTTTTGAATCAACTCTTTATGAACTAACACATATTTATTTAAACAAACGGTATGTACTGAGAACGTTCAGAAACCAATTTGCGAAAAATCAACTAACATAATATTTACTACTACTACTGCAAATACTACTACTCAGATACGTGTTGGGTGTATTAAAACAATAGATATTTTTAAATATGAGGAATATTTCGGGGGGTAAAGTGTGTAATAGTGTATGCGTGTGCTTGTGAAGAAATGCTTGCCTGTCTAGGTGCATGTTGGACTGTATTGTTAGTTCATATACGAATATATGTGTGTGTAAGGACTGTCTGTAGATGTCATTTCTGTTAAGGTAGGTGAAATGTGTAAGTGTGAGTAATGTCTGCTATTGTCACCTTTGTGGGTCAGTAAAACGCAGGAATATGTTGCAATAATTTTGTTTTTGCTTGATTTTTCATTAAAGTATTTCTCATGCGTTTTTTAAAAATAGATTTCTAATTATTCTATTTATTTTTATATATATTAGGTAATATTATTAGTATTGGGTTGCGAACTGGTGATATTTCCAGGTACGCGATACTAATATAAACAATATAAATGTCAACACGCTGCCGTAGCACGTGTAATAAAAAAGGACAAGTTACATGGCAATAACAAATAGGCATTTAATAAAACACAAGAAGTAACAATACATTAAGAATGTTTAAGTAAGTCCCTGTTATAGTGGAACATCCTGTCATTCCCCGAGAATAGATTGCTCTACTTTATAAAAGACGGTAACGAGCGGTACGAAGAGGAAAGGTCTTAGGCATTCGCCTGACTTTTCTATGACACTGTCAGCCCTCTGCCTTCGGGTAGAGGGCGCTCTCTGCTTCCGAGCAGAGAGCACAAACCCAGTCGTGATTCCGCCGTAGGGTAGAACCACGACTGGGGAAAAATAGATAGAGATTTTTTGGCCCGGCTATATGGCCGGGAATACCCACTATAAAATGACCATGTGTCACATCTGGCCTTGCGTGGGAAGGCTAGTAAATACGGAAAGGTCTTAGGTGAAGGCATTCACTATTCGATAGTCGATCCCGCTCCAACCCGTGGCTTGACTGTATGTGTATTATTGTTAATTGTACCTTAGTAAAATAAATCTGTATTTCTTATTCCTGGTGTGGAGTTCCAGTCTTCAACTGATCATTTTATACTGTATTCCTTTTCGGGATATATCAGTCCCAAAACAAGAAGAATTTTTCATGTTGTCCAAATGGACGAGAATGTTTTTAGCAAGACTAGGTAAGAACCAACATACCGTTACGCCAGCAATTGGTCTTCGTGTCTATCCCACTCAAGCCGGGAAGGGAACTGAACCCAGATAAAAAAGAGTTCCTTAAAAGGGAAGACAGCTGTTGTTCCCATTAAGGGAAGACAGCTACTGTCTCCCTACAATACTTTCCTAAAAGATGGAAAGGAATATTGGCGCATTCACATTTTTCTAAAAGTGCTTTTGGAATAAATTATTTACATTATTTAATTTATGTTTTCAATATTAGCCAAAATTCCAAAAATACTATTAGTATTGGGTTTGACCCGGCGATATTTCCAGTTACGCGATACTAATATAAACAATATGAATATAACATGGCCGTAGCACGTGTAGTAAAAAAAGGACAAGTTACATGGCAATAACAAATAGGCATTTAATAAAACACAAACAAGTAACAATACAATAAGAATGTTTAAGTAAGTCCCAAAACAAGAAGAATTGTTCATGTTGTCAAAATGGACGAGAATGTTTTTAGCAAGACTAGATAAGAACCAACATACCGTTGCGCCAGCAATTGGTCTTCGTGTCTATCCCACTCAAGCTGGGAAAGAAACTGAACCCAGATAAAAAAGAGTTCCTCAAAAGGGAAGACAACTGTTGTTCCCATTAAGGGAAGACAGCTATTGTCTCCCTACAATATGTTAGATTCATGAAGAATAGATCTCTAGAAAGATGGTGAAGTAATTTAATGTTTTATGCGTGTGTTTATAGTTGGCAGTAGTGCTTTTTTTTTTTTTTTTATAAGCGTTTCACCCCGAGCAAGGCATGTCACTGCCACTACTGTGCAGGGGGCTACGTAGAGTGGAGAAAGGCTGATTAAATATAGGAAATGACAGAGCGTAGGTGATAGGCGGGTGTGGATACCGAGAATGAGGGTTGGGTAGATGAGAGTGTTGTGAGAATAGTTGGGAGTTAGTGTGATAGGAGGTGTCTATTGACCCTACATTTAAACACCTGGAGATTGTAACTGTCGGGAAAGCAGACTTGTGGAAGGGAGTTCCACAGGCGGGAAGCGCGAGAAAAGAAGCTGTTGGAGTAGAATTTACGGTTACATCTTATTTGTTTAACTGTGCTATTATTATGTTTTCAAAATATTTTCTCCTTAAAGAGTTACGTTCTTTTAAATTAGGCTGGTATTACTGAACTCAAAGTTATGTACCACGTCGTTTCGATGTAAAAACGAAAGAGTTTTAACGTATATCTAAAGTCAAGTCTCTCTTGTATTCGTAGATACGGGTTTTTAGATCACATATTGTATCCCTCAAGTACACGTTTTTGCACTGTAGACATATTATTTGATAGATTCCGGTATTTTAAATTGTATTTGATTTATTTATCTTCCTGATTATATCACTAATTGTCTTGGAGTTGGTGGTAACGATCCTAGTTTTAGGAACACTGTTACACACTTTACCGTTTAAAATATTCCTTACGCATATTTAAAAAATTATCTATGGCTTTAAAACACGTGACCAATATGAATTAACCCTCAAATCATAAAATACCAGTATTTTGCGTATCCCTGTTTTTTTTTTCATTTCTATCTCGATGTCTGAAGAATTAATAAAGTTGAAACATGTTAGACTGAGATAGGTTTCCTCTTTGTTCTTTATATACCATCTTATCGGATTCCAACTCATATATATATATACTCATCTGTAGACAGATCTGTTTCGCTGTATCACAGTTCATCAGTACGATTAGACACCCGATTGCTTTTATCCAGAATCGAATATATATATATATATATATATATATATATATATATATATATAAAGACAAACTTATAACTATACTCGTGTCGAAAAACCCTCCGCGGATCTACGTGGAAGGAAAAATGGTTATAAAACAAAGAAAGAAAGCTAAGCACATGAGCACCAGTCCAAAGGATTCGGATTGAGTCATCACGTTGCCCAAAGAAAAAACCCGAGACGAGTAATCAACTTAAAAAAAAGCTCTCAATACTTAAGTAGAGCAGAATAAATAATGTATAACTAGTGGGCCAACAAACCTACCAAGGTTTCACCTAAGCGGATCGTCAGGGAAAGCTGGCTTTACACACACACATATATATATATATATATATATATATATATATATCCGAGGGAGTATAGAATGAGGAGAGAAAAAAGAAAAAAAAATTTCCGTCCAAAACATTAATTTAAAACAGTGCTCGATATATGATGTATTGAGCAGTGAATATTTATTATAAATTATGTTTTAGAACATGTACATAATTTCTTCTATATATGTCTTCTTCCCTACAATCATATGTTTGTTTCAGTGTTTAGATTTAAACACTTCCTCAGGGGAAATAAAGGTTTGGAATCATTCTCTGTTTCTATTTGGTTCGTTGTTGTCGTGGGGGGTCGTTGGGGTTATTGGTAATTAAGTGAATGTCTTGTTTTGACCGTTAGACTTTTGAGGAATTTGGTGTGTAAGTGTGAAATTGTTGATTAATGGTATTATCTGTTGGAATGTATGTTTTATCTTTATATATATATATATATATATATATATATATATATATATATATGTGTGTGTGTGTGTGCAGAAGAAAATAGTGATTGTAAAATGTGTTTTAGTTATCATAAAAATAAAATATTTACACTTTTACAGCACCGGCACTTCCGAGTTCTAATGCAAGGATAGATAGATAGATAGATAGATAGATAGATAGATAGATAGATAGATAGATAGATAGATAGATTGTTTAACTTCCACAAAATTGAAAATAACACTGATATCTCATTTTCACAGATATATTTCCCAAAATTCAATGAAATCGTCATTGGCTTCAACCACAGACTTCAGACGATTTTGAATCTTCTCCCTCTCTTCTGAATGGTCTCCTTGTTTAATTTGATGAATGCTGCAATAATCTTCGCCTTCAGTTCATCTTTGGTGCTTTAAGGAGTTTTGTTAGTCTCTCGCTTAACTGCGAGCCACACATAAAGAGGGTTGCAGTTTGGCGAATCAGGTGACCAGGTGCAAGGTTTGATGTGGTCGCAGAAATTGTCTGACATCCATGACTGGCTTCTCCTGCTTGTGCAGAGTCCTCTTGTCAGAAAAAGTGTCTTCCAGCAGCACTGTCCTCAAGGCACCCCGTGTTGAGTCTGAGGACCTCGCCAACAAATTTGGGAGTTCTTGACTTATCATAACGATCAGAATGGGTTTTCCTTGCTGCCGTAACTTTGTAATCACCATTAGACTCATCCAACTTATTCCGAATCCACTGCTCAGTCCTCAAAGTGACTCCCAAAATATTCGTCCTGCAGCTTCCGGTGCGACTGCAATGTCGTACAGCATGCCCTTCCCTAGCTTCATCATGGTGCTTTTTTTTCTCACAGACTGTGCCCAACTGTCTCTACTATTTCGTGCAGTTGACAAAATCAAATACAAACAACGCACCTGCGTGAAATTTAAAATATAAAATGGCGTAAATTTAGCCATCGAATGTTGTAGAACTGTGTCAAGTTTCTAACTATAAAAGAAAAGTGAAAATAGAACCATTCTTCTTTATATCGTTCTTTGTGACCGAACAGCCCAAAACCTCGCCTTGTATAAACTGTGGGTTCTACTACAAAAAGAAACGGAGCTTCGACCCGTACAGGTGCAGATATTTTCTTTAAAGTTGATTTGGTTTCGCTCGTCGGTAGACCTAATGAACACTGTTTATAAAAATATCTGAGATATCTATTTTAGAAATGGATATCCACTAAAATATCCAGTAGTTATGAAAAAAATAATAACGGATTTGAAAAAAAAAAATGAAAAATGAAAAAAAGAAATCACAGATTAAGAGTAAATAAATAAACACGAGTTCAAAACGAAGCAAAAATACGTATTTAAAATGGAAAACAATAACGAATTAAAAATGAATAAAGACAAAAAGTAAACGTATCTTGATGAAATTCGTCAAAGGACGAAAACTGCCAGAAAAACAGTTTTTCTTTATTCATTTTTAGTCCGTGATTTTTATTGCAAGCAGATATTTTAGTGGAAATCCATTTCTGTAATAACTTTAAATTATTATCAATTCCCTCTCTCTCTCTCTCTCTCTCTCTCTCTCTCTCTCTCTCTCTCTCTGTATATATATATATATATATATATATATTCAAAATAATAACTAAATAAATTCTGCAAGTATCTAAGTTTTAAATTTATACTAAGATAAACTTTAAGAAAAGCCATTAACAAACAGGACCTAATTCCGTTACCATCCGGCGCACTAAGGCGTTGGATAAGAGGGGGGGAAAAAAAAGAAATCCGCGGAATAAAGACAAGACATACGATACTCCGCAGTAAAGAAAAAAAAACCCAAACGGAACCAACCACAAAAAAAAAAAAAGAAAAAGTGCTCGATACAAAGTACAAACGAAATGCAAAATACAAACGAAATGCAAAAGTAGAGCAAAGATACACAAAGAATCTCAAGCTAGCCAAAACCTACCGTGGTTTCACACTACGACGAGCCGTAGTGTGAAACCGCGGTAGGTTTTGGCTAGCTTGAGATTCTTTGTATATATATATATATATATATATATATAGATATAGATATAGATGTCCAGTCCGTAAACAGCGAGGATAATTCAACAAGATCAACTTAATATAAAATATAAAGTGTTATATCTATATATAGAGCTCAATGGATGTTATCCAGAGCAATATGGCATTTATAAAGAAAAACTCAACACGTCATTTAAATTGGCTATAAATTATAATTCATTTCAATGAGCTAAATTAGCTCATTTCACCAGACCACACTATATTCGTTCCATTTCAAGGAAATGCTTATTCCGGCAAATTTTTTTGTACGAAATCGATGTTGATTTATATATATATATATATATATATATATATATATATATATATAGTCATCCGCATGCAATCCTGTTTCACAGCTCATCAGTATGGCTAGACATCCTATTGCTTCCAGCAGGGATTAAAACCCGACCGATTTCACATCAATCGGAGATTCTACTTCTAAGCTATCGATGCACGGCAGATGAAGGCCGATTTTAAGGTGTTATATACACAATGTAAACAAACGCCAGTAACCAAAAGTGTTCAATTAATTGCTGAAGAACTATGCATAAATAACGGTGGGTAGCTACTATTTTTAAGATCTACCATTTCCCATATATACATATATATTATTTATTCATAAATTATAACATGGATATGTTACAATATCACTACAAAAGTAGCCATTTTGTTTCAACAATTTTGTATCTTGTCAAGTGATGTGATAGTTCTCTCATTTAAGAACCATCACGTCACTTGACAAGACACAAAAGTGTCGAAACAAAATGGCTACTTTTGTAGTGATATTGTAACATATCCATATTATAATTTTTGAATAAATAATATTATTAGCTCTACTTTTGTACTGAGCACTTTTTTTAAAAATAGTGTTTCTTTGGACAAGGAATATTATTCCAACAATACTTGGATATACATATATATATATATATATATATATATATATATATATATATATATATATATGTATACCTCAACCTCAAAAGTCCACGCTAATTATTAGAAATAATATCTCATTTCAGAAATACAACCTATGTAAAAAATGATGAGTTTTTTTTTAAATGAATTTTTATATTTTGGGGGGATTATGTATTTTCAATATTAACAATCAACAAATAACATTAAATTTTTACATTGGTCACACATGCACCACACCCTCTCGTAGGATAACTTATCATTTATTAAAATTTGGTGCAATGTGCTCACATATCGATGGACTTATGACAACTAAACAAAATAATATTAACATTAGAAAAATTTTGATAGATAAAACCAATTTTTTATAGAAGAAAATTCCAAATTTTGTTGCAATAAAAAAATGCATAATTTGTATTTATTTCTGAGATGAGTAATTTTCAATAATGTTGGAATCATTTCGAATTTTTGTTCTCATTTTGGTTGCACCACAAAGCACATCCATCATTCACTTACGCGCTTTACTGAACGAAGCCAAGAGGGCGTTTGCTACCAGAATTAGGCAACGCATAGCATCCTCTAAGTTTGTCTTCAAAGATTACTGGCGTCTCTGCAAAAGCGTGCTCAGCAGGAACAAGACTTCAATACCCCCACTAATCAATGAATTTGAAGTTCTCACCTCCCCAGCCGACAAGGCTGAATGCTTTGCCCGTAGATTCTCAACCAATTCGACACTGGACTCGTTAGGAATACCTACACCAGACTTCCCACCCAGAACTAAGGCTCAACTAAATAACGTCCACATAACACCCTCGCTGGTCGCCAAGATAATTGCACAACTTGACCCACACAAAGCGAGCGGCGGTGACGGAATCCCAGTCATAGTACTGAAGAAATGTGCCCCAGAACTCTCCTCCGTCCTCTCTAAACTCTATAACCTCTGCCTATCTGCTTCCTGCTTTCCTGCCTTTTGGAAGTCCTCCTGCGTAGTTCCTATATTTAAGAATTCTGGCGAACCCTCAGACCCCGCCAATTACCGTCCTATTAGTCTCCTTCCAATCTTTGGCAAAGTTTTCGAAGCCATTATCAACGCCGAGGTGATTCAGCATCTTATGGCCAACGGGCTTCTCTCTGACAAACAGTACGGGTTTCGCTTCACCAGGTCTACTGCTGATATGCTAACAACCATTACCGAGTACATATACCAGGCACTCCACAAGAATGGTGAAGCCCGAACCGTTGCCTTCAAAGCATTCGACAGGGTCTGGCATGCTGGCCTCTTGTGCAAACTGCGGAGCTATGGGATAACTGGACATCTGTTTGACCTCATCCAGTCTTTCCTCTCTAACCGCACATTGAAGGTGGTATTAAATGGGCATGCCTCCCAAAACTACCAGACGAACGCGGGCGTCTCTCAAGGTTCCATCCTAGGTCCCACGCTCTTTCTGATCTACATTAATGATCTCCCCGACACCATTAGATCCCAAGTTGGCATGTATGCCGACGGCACAACAATCTACTCTCGCATCGATCAGAAACCAGGTCTGGACGACAAAGTGAACCTCGCTGCCGTACTTGAAAGGGACCTCCAATCCGTAGTGGCCTGGGGTAGGAAATGGTTGGTAAATTTCAATGCCTCTAAAACAAAGCTGTTATCAACTAACCACCATAGACAATCGCATCTACCTCCCATTAGCATGGGACAGGCTAGCCTCCCAGAGAGTAAAATACTACGCCTCCTTGGCCTTACACTCTCGGCGGACCTCAAATGGAATGACTATATTGAATCCTTTGCCAAATCTGCTGCTATGAAAGTCGGCTCCCTGTGCAGGGCCCGGAAATTTTTCCCACCTGAATCTATTCTGCACATATACAAATCTACCATCCGCCCGTGTATTGAATATTGCTGCCATATTTGGTCGGGTGCCCCTGCTGCTCTCCTTGGGCTTCTTGACAAAATACAAAGGAGGATCTGTGACGTGGTTGATACTGACTTGGCAGACCGGCTGCAGCCGCTCTCTCACCGGCGTGATGTGGCTTCCCTGTGCCTCTTCTACAAGTACTTTCATGGCTTCTGCTCCGATGAGCTTAGATCACTGGTGCCGCCTAAGCACGAATTTACACGAGATACTAGATTAGCAACTAGGTCCCACTCTTTTACAGTTAAACAAATAAGATGTAACCGTAAATTCTACTCCAACAGCTTCTTTTCTCGCGCTTCCCGCCTGTGGAACTCCCTTCCACAAGTCTGCTTTCCCGACAGTTACAATCTCCAGGTGTTGAAATGTAGACACCTCCTATCACACTAACTCCCAGCTATTTTCAGAACACTCATCTACCCAACCCTCATTATCAGTATCCTTACCCGCCTATCACCCACCCTCTGACATTTCCTATATTTAATCAGCCTTTCTCCACCCTACGTAGCCCCCTGCGCAGTAGTGGCAGTGACATGCCTTGCTCGGGGTGAAACGCTTATAAAAAAAAAAAAAAAAAGACATTAATCTGCCCCTTCCCTCCGGTTACAGGTTAAATAACAGGACAGCCTCAGGTCTATTGTCTGCTTCATCTGCGGCATTTATATGCACCGACTGAGTGTATCAGTAGTTCCGAAAAGTGTGGATGGTCCTGCACAGGCCTTCATTACTTCAATCAAATCACTTGTGTGGGTCTTCTGGCGGTTTACCTTGGTTTCATAACTGAAGCAATTAAGCTGTCAGATCCTCATACGTCGAACCCGACAGGATAATCCGTTATGTTATATATATATTTATATATGTGATAAAGTGGAAAAAAGTTTCCGTCTGACGCGTTTCGTCTTTTAGGACTTCATCAGACTAGATTTATGTTTACGTTGATGCAACTACACATGCACACGAGCGAGAAACGCTGGAAATTTCAAATGTAAAAATAAAATTAATCTGATGAAGTCTTAAAGGACGAAACGCGTCGCATGAAAGTTTTTCTTCTTCGTCATATATCTTTCTTCTAAATTTGTTTTTCATGTATGTGAATTTATATAGTGCATAAACAATTTAAATATTTTTATTATATACATACACCTATTTCAATTGCTACATTAGTTAAAATATCACCTCATCTGTTTTTTCATATCACGGTTGAAATGAGCAATAAAAAAACACGTTAGATTGAACAAAAGAGCGAGTTAAAGAACGGTGGGGGATATGCTTTACATGTTACAGATAATAAAACTGTTTCAATTCTGAATATTTTTTCATAAAAGAAAAGCTATTCTGCCGAGTTACACGTAAACCTGTGAGATTATTTTTGTGCCTATTCACGTTGTCGTTAAACTATTTAAATCACCAGACTTTATACTTAGTTGGATTTTCATTTTTCTAGAAAGAATCGAGCCATAAATATTATGTAGTTTCACGTTAGAATAGACCTGGCAATCAGTCTCACTTCAGGAACATGTGACCTTACAGTCTCACATGGTTTTTGTAAGCGTAAAAACGAGATGCATGACAAGGATAGATGAATATATAAGCAAACACCCCAGAGAAGATTTAGGCATCTTCTCCTACATTGCAAATGAGCTCTTCGTTTCAGATGTGTGGAGATGGAACCATTGGCTGTCACGAAGTCGAAAGCTGGATAAAATGAAAGTTTAAACACGAAAGATTTAGGTTTTTATAACATTCATTAGACCGCCATCAGCACAAATACTTCATTACAATCCGAACTTTTTTGCAGGGCTGGCGTAAAATGCTTTCAGCCTCTACATCCTGCAGTGTTCTCTCTTTCTTGTCTTCACTAGATTTTTTTCTATAAAATATTATTTTCTTTTTTACGTCCCAAACTTTTTTTATTTTAGATATATTCATCTAAAATATAAAAAAAAAACCATTCTGTTTATCAAATATATGTGTTGTGGAGATGAATACACCTCTCCAAAATAATACTTTGACTCGTTTAAGTAGCATAATTACTGATGCTGAGAACGAGCCGGAAGCGAGCTTTATATCCTGACTACAGAATTTAGCAAAACTACGTTAATACAGACAACATTATATTTCTCTATTGTGTTATCTTCGATTAAAGCAAAAAAGACATAACAATGGCGACAGAAATTCGAATTCATATGAAAGAAGAAAAAATATCTCTTCCGCTTAGCAATTGTTGGCAAAGAAAATTCAAAATACCCGAAGAATAAGTGTGTGAAGATCGTATATATTCATAGCCTGACGTGGAAGTCGACAAACTTGAAGGCTGTATATTATATTACTATTAAGGAAAAATATTCCTAGTTATAGGAATATAATGCATTATGGAAGAATTGAAGTTAATTATCCAGCAACAAGAAATTCAAAAGACATTATTACAACAAATGCAACGGGAGCAGATTGAATATCAAGAACAGCGGATTGAGTATTGACAGCAATCAAATGCAATCCTGGAAATGCAACGGACAGGCAATGTGTCAATTTCATTTTAGTCGATCTCAGTCTCTAACTCAATTAGTGAATTTAATTACATCCAAGAAAAAAAAATTTCATACCTATTGTACTTCAAAGGTACGAGTGAATTTTCGGAGAAGAATGTTAAGAGGAAAAGAAAAGAAGGTACGTCTTCTGTTACGAAAATTGTGCCCCGCTGAATATGAAAAATTTCTGAATTCCAGAAAAAGTGTCGTTTAATGAAGCATTCTCGATATCACCAAACATTTTTAGTGAAAAGAATTCACCTTTTCATACACCTTGCTAAGATTTTTCACCTATGCCAGTAAAATCCACCATTAGTGTGAGAAATATAAAATAGATTAACGAACTTCAGTCAGTCAGTTAAGTGTCATACGTGATACACGCTTATGCGATCATATTTCAAAAGATATATGACTGACTGGGCAAAAGATTATCCCGCAGTAGGTTGTCATTACCTTCTGCAGTAGATTAGTAGCCAGCTAAAGCTATAGAACCCAATTTGTCCGATTATTTAACCCATAACTAGAGGGAAAAGTTTGATCAATAACTTTTCCAAAGGTAATTTTGCGTAAGTACATGCAAGTACTTCAACTGGAATTCGAACTCTGCTCCCCGATTTCTCGTTCCGAGCCGATATCCACTGCACTACAAAGCACATCCATGAACAGATTTAAATGTCTAATATTTGTTAGATTTAAATGTCAACTATTCTTCAAGCAACGCTGCGAAAAGATGCTCACGAATTATTACAAAACTTGAACAAGATTTACAGTTAACGATACAGACTATTGCGGAAGAGTGCCAAAACGTCAATTTAAGGCACGATACAGCGAAAATCGAACAAAAGGGCACGTCAGAAGTACAACTAATTTGAATAAAGACAGTATTAGCAAAAAACAAAAATCTGAAACAAAACTGCTGCAAAACTTAACCAATGCTATGTCTATGGTATGCTTTATTTCAGAAAAGACTGCCCATTTAAAACAAAAACAATAATTGTAGAAAAAACAGCTCACAAACGAAGTTACTGCATTTCGAAAAACAAAAGAAACACACAACCAACTTGCTGAAAGTAGTGCTACCAGGTAAAACTGGAAAATTGAAATAATGGAAAATGTGTATCAGTAAAGATAAGATTTCAGTTGGACAATGGTCGTGATATTACAATTACTGATGAAGAAACTTTGGACAGAATTGGCAAGCTTAACCTGAAAAAAAAACCGACACAGTTTTAAAAGGAATATCGACAAAAAATTAATTTTCCTTGGGAAAATTATATGTAACATCGCTCTTGTGGTTAAAATTTAAAAAAAAAAAAGCGGTATATATAAATTAAAAAGTTCAACAAATTTACTGGGCGTCGATTGGTTAGAATTATTCGAACTGTGGAATTAATTGATTCTGGAAAAATTCATTGTTCTTCAGAGAAAATGATTGAATCTAAAGAAACACAAAGTAAGCTAAAAAATAAATTCACGGATATTTTCTCAGAAGAGTTAGGAAAATATAAAACGTCGAAGGCATATTTTAAATTAAAAGAAAATGTGATACCAGATTTTAAGCCAAAAGTAAATATACCTCTTGTTGCGTTAGTGTCTAATAACACCGAAATTGATAGGTTAAAAAACCATGGATTTTTTGCAAAAGAAATGAGATTCAGCAATGTTTTATATTAGAAAAAGAAAGAGTCGTATATGTGCAATATTTGTTTCAATTGGATTCAATGACTGTCTCCTCTTATATGTCTCCTACCAATTCAAGAGGATGTATTTGACAAATTTAATCCTGGTAAGTTTTTTCAAAAATTGACTTGTCTGAGGTATATCTTCAAATTAAGGTGAAAGAGTAATGTCAAAAATATTTGACTATTAATACACATAAGAGACTATGAGTTTAAAAAATAGCAAGTTGTAAAAGTAGTTCAAATTATTTTTCAGCAGATATTAGATACTATGTGGGTTAGAATAAGCTAGACGGTACTGTCGCTTACATAGATCTTCTTCTTCTTCTTCTTCTTCTTCTTCTTCTTCTTCTTCTTCTTCTATGGGCCTTGTCTTTTCAGGACGTAGGCGATCGTGTTCTTCAATGTTTCCCTATCCCTGGTGGCTCTTAGCACGCTTTCTCCTGAAACGTCTCTCTACCCCCATTCTGTCATCCACCTGCTCAGGCCATTCAAATATGTTATCCGCTGCTTTCCTCTGTCTCTTCTTCCCTCTATCTGGCCTGTTAGTATCAGGTTCTCCAATCTTTCCTTCCTCATTTCATGGCCCAGGAACTTCAGTTGTCTCTTCCCGATGCTCAATATTAATTTTCTTTTCGTTTCCATTCTTTCCAACACCTCGTCATTGCTCGCATTCTCAGTCAACGATATCCGCAGCATCGTTCTGTAGAACCACATTTCAGCTGCTTTAATTTGTCTCTTCATCTTTGTTGATATTGTTCAGCATTCATGACGATATTGAAAAACTGACATCACATAGCAATCCAGAAATTCTCTTTTTTGTTTTTAGTGAAAGTTTCCTGTGTCTTAATAGCTTCTAGAACACGTCCTTCACCATGCCAATTCGCCTTTGGATCTCTGTGTTGCACTTTCCGTCTTCAGTTAAAACACTTTCCAGATATTTAAATTTTCGTACTTGCTTGATTTTAACATCCCCCGCCTGTATTTGGCACTTTAGCCTGCTTTTTTTCTTTTTTTTTTGCTGATGACCATGCATTACATAGATCACATACTTATTAAGAGCGCTACGATAATACAACGCGCAAAACTGATTCAAGTATTTCAGAGATTACATATTTTACAGGTTCAAAATCTTCATCTGTGTGCCGTGTCACTTCAGGACGTAGATGATCATGACCTTTTACATCTCTCTATCCCTAGTGACTCAGCATGCTTTCTCCTGTTACCCCACCCAAACTCCGCTCTGCCATCTATTTGCTCAAGCCCATTAATTATGTTACACGTTGCTTTATCCTGTCTCTCTTTCTCTTTATCTGACTTGTGAGTATCAGATTCTCCAAACTTTCCTTTGTCAATACATGTCTCAGGAACTTTAGCTTTTTTATTCATGATGTTAAGTATTTGTTTCCTTTCCGTTTCCATCCTTTCCAGAACCTCGTCGTTGCTTACATGTTCTGTCCACGGTATTCTCAGCATCTTTCTATAGAACCACATTTCGGTTGCTTCAAGTCTCTCCTTCATATCTGGTGAAATTGTCCTGCATTCACTGCCATATTAAAGAACAGACATCGCATAGCAATCCAGTAGTCTCTTCTTTGTTTCCAGCGAAATCTTCCCGTCTCTCAATACTTTACTCAGCTTCTGGAATGCATCCTTAACCATGTCAATTTTCCCCGCGGGTCTCGGATTCAAAAATCAGTGAACAGAAGTATCAATTCTTTATGGATAAGATTAAATATTTAGGTTAGATAATCAACGAAAAAAGAACGTCAGATTCCTCTAGAGCAAGTGCTATTAAAAAAATATCTCCTCCGATAAATTTGGTGCGTTTAACAATGGTTTCTCAGGTTAGCAAATTGTTAGAATATTTATGTACAAGACATGAATTGCAAACACCTCTGAATAATTTACGAAATGGAGTTGGTCGGCGGAACGTTAAAAACTTTTGAAAGAACTAAAAAAACCATTAACTTTAGAGCTATCGCTGACACATTACGACTTGTAGGGTCTAATAATAACAGCGTCGGACGCAAGCGAATACGTCATAGAAGCGGTAATAGGCCATAAATTCGAAGACGGTGCACTGAGAGCAGTCGCCTACACGTCAATAAGTTTGCGAAATACGAAAAAATGCTGCAGTCAAATTGAAAATGAAGAGCTTGTTATAATTTTTGCTGCAAAGAAATCTCTCAAGATTATATTAGGAAAAAAACTCAAATGACAAACTGATCATCGTCCATTAAGTATATTCGGTTCAAAGAAAAGGATTCTCACTCATTCTGCAAACTGGCTAAGCTGACAGTACGATTTAATTAATCGATGTTGCGATACTTTTGAAGAACCTATTCCTAAAACGAATATTCCAATTGAATGCTAGGGTAAGCGTAAGCGTACTCCATTGAAACGTTGAAAATGGAACCATGTAAGAAAAAAAGAAGCTTATATCTAAAAAGAAATTGCATTTTGGAGATGCACACACATCTTCAGAAAATGATTTTGACCCGTCCAAGTAGCCATGAACCGTCAGAGAAGTAGAAAGCAAGTGAGTGAGAGCAAACTGGAAGTGGGTTTTATATCCTGACAGCAGAATTCAGCAAGACTACATCAGCACCAAGCGACATTATATTTCTTGATTGTGTTGCATTCGCTAAATGCAACAAAGACAGTCGGAATAACATATTTTTTTTATTTTGTAGAAGGAGTCAGTCAGTTAAATGCCATACGTGATACACGCTTGGGCGATCATGTCTCGAAAGAGACATGACTGACTGGGCAGAAGATTATCCTGCAGTATATTGTCATTGCTTTTGGCGGTAGACTGGTTGCCATCCAAGGCTATATAATATAAAGCAGAGACTCGAGGCAACGGTAATGCGGTGCTACAGAAGGATGCCGCGGATGACATAGACCGAACATGTGAGCAACGATAAGGTCTTGGGGAGGAAGCAAACGAAAAGGAAACTTATAATTAACAACAGGAACACAGCTGAAGTTTCTGAGACACGTACCGAGGAAGAGAGGCTTCGAGAATCTAGTAGACACAAGACAGATAGAAGGAAAGAGAGACAGGGGAAAGCAACGCAAGGCATACCTGAGGGACTTGAGCAAGTGGATGGTGCAGCAGGGTTTGGGAGAGATACCAAGAAAAAAGTGTTAAGAGCGACAATATATATACGAATATTAGGCTTCATTGGAAGACAGCCATTTTTTATTTATGCATATTTGAAAATAGGCCCTTCTTGATTATTTTTTATTTACTTTATATATATATATATATATATATATATATATATATATATATATATATATATATTAATCATATCACCTCGAGCAAGGCGGTAACGCCACTGATGTGCAGGGGGCTACATAGGTGTAAAAAGATTGGAAAAGAGAAAACCGGAAACCGCATCCTAAACAGGAAACAAGGGATGAGCCTCTTCACCTGTTCAATAGACGAGGGTGGAGTGTGAACCGGGCGATAGTTTAGACTATCTACTCCAATTGCAATATATATATATATATATATATATATATATATATATATATATTTTTTATTTTTTATTTACTTTATATATATATATATATATATATATATATATATATATACGAATATTAGACTTCATTGGAAGACAGCCATTTTTTATTTATGCATATTTGAAAAAAAAGGCCCTCGTTGATTATTATATATATATATGTGTGTGTGTGTGTGTGTGTGTGTGTGTGTGTGTGTGTGTGTGTGTGTGATAGCCCCAAATACAGTAAACATCTGAAGTGATTTCGCCAGATGGGCCGTGATTAGGTTTTACAACTCTTATAAATATTGCGCGGCATGAGTGGCAGTCAAACACATATTCTTGAGCTGTTCTAACGACCCACCATCTACTGCGATTGGCTTACAGCAAAAGACGATAGACATTGTAAATACTCGAGTCATTTTTAAACACTTAACTCTATTTATTTCTCTCGGTTTTCTTATATTTATCGTCTTTCATGTGGGTCAGAAAACCAAATCTGAACGCTTACTGAAGTTAATTAGCTCTCCATTTGGCTACAATATCATCGTAAGGGCTTTTCTTCTTCTTTTTCTACTACTTCATTCTTCTTATTCGTTTTCGCGCTAATATTTCTGTCATTCAAGCTTTTCTTTTTCTCCCTCCTCATTCTATTTTTCTTTTTCTTTTTTCATCATAATTTTTCTTTTTTCTTCTTCATTCTAACTTGTTTTTTTCTTCTTCTACATTCTAGTTATTTTTCAGTTTCTTTTTTCTTTTACATTCTAATTTTTTTCTTCTTAATTTTCTTTTTCCTTTTCTTCTTCATTCCAGTTTTTTGTACTTCATTCTACTTTTTCTTTTCCTTCTTCATTTTCTTTTTTTTCTTCATTTTAATTTTTCTTTTTCTCTGCATTCCAGTTTTTCTTTTCCATTCTAATGTTTCTTTTTCTTCTTCTTCATTCTAATTTTTGTTCTTCATTCTATTTTTCCTTTTCTTCTTCATTCTAATTTTTTCTTTTTCTTCTTCATTCTAATTTTTCTTTTTCTTCTTCTTCAGCCTAATTTTTTTCTTTTTCTTTTATTTCATTCTAATTCTTCTTCTTCATTCTAATTTTTCTTATTCTAATTTTTCTTTTTCTTCTTTATTCTTATTTGTCTTTTTTTTTTCTTTATTCTAATTCTTTCTTTTTTTCTTCATTTTAATTTTTCTTTTTCTTTATCATTCTGATATTTTTCTTCATTCTAATTTTAATCTAATGCTGAAAAATGTTTGGGGGATTGAAATAATTTTTTTGAGGTAATAATGATATTCTGATACAAGTTTTACTATTTAATCCATAGCTGGGAAGAGAAAAGCAAGATTCATACATTCCCGAATGATATTTGCATTTAAGTAACTAGACAAACACGATTTGAATTGAAAAGTTTTTCAGCCGAGCCTTTTTTATTACACCACCAGCTCATCCAAACTTACAAGACCTGATATTCCTGAGTGGTCGCCCATCTAGGTACTGACCAGATTCACCATTGATTAAAATTCGGTTTCAACGTTAGATGACCGTAAGTCTGTCTAGTATACAGAACCGATGATTTTAGATAGTAAATAGTTTTCTTTATTGTCAGTATCAATTTTCATGTATGTTTCTTTTACAGTGTTATATTATTTTTCTTTAATCGCTTTACTGTCACAATAACTTGAAATGCCATTTGGTTATGTCATTAACTTACTTTCATTAGGGTTAATGTTCAATAACATTAAAAAAAACTATCTTTTAAAAAAACATTGTTAAAACTTACCAGCGTAATGTGGCTTCCCTTGTCTCTTCTAAAAATACTTTCACTACTTCTGCTCCGATGAGTTTAGCTCACTGGCGCCCCTTATGTATGAATTTACTCTAGTTACTAGACTATAAACTAGGTCCCACTCTTTTACAGCAAAAGCAATAAAATGTAATATAAACTTCTACTCTCTCAGCTTCTTTTCTCGCACTTCCCGCCTGTGGAATTCCCTTCCATATACTTGCTTCCCCGACAACTACAATCTCCAATAATTTAAATATAAGGTCAATAGTCATCTCCTATCTTACTGACTCGCATCCTTTCTCTCATGCTCTTTTCTCCGTTCACTCCACTCTCATCACAGCAGTATTCTCATCCTTTTCTTATCCACTTTCTGACACCCCCATAACCTGTCCCTCTTTCTCATCACTTCTCATGTAACCCCCTGCGCACGAGTGGCATTAAAACTGCCTTGCTTAGGGTGAAATGTTTAAAACATTATATTTATATACTCTTAATACCTTTCATTAAAAGCATGTTTGCATCCATATGAGAAACTGGACTTTGAATATTTGAAATCTACGGAGTGCATTAATTCTTCCTCATTTAACAATGTAACATGAAATCATATTCAGTAGTGTATCTTCAGAAAATAGCGCCGACGGCAAGTTCTAAAATTACGCCTTTGTCCAAACACCTAACACAGTAATACCTTTGTTTTAGGTTAAATTTAATAAATTTTACGCAAAATTTAAAAAAACCTCCCTACTTACGCAATAACATGAACAAAATGTCTTAGTTATCTTCCTTTAACTCAACTCTGTAAGTTTTTTGTTCACCGCTGCTGTAGCCAGGTATTGAACTCACAACTCTTTGGGTCAAGTCACTTGATCCAATCTATGCTTTTTGATTTTGATCATTTCACACTGATACCATTAATAAAGGCATGAATCTAAGGTTTAAAGCACATCAGAATATTTCACAACGGTTCCATCGGTTGCACGCAACACATCTAGACGATGCGCAATTTCTACTTTCTGTTTCCACGAACCCCTTGTGACAGACATGGGTGCTAACATAACTTGGGTCTTTTTTTTCACACATTTTGGTCTAATTCCGCCGAGCCTGAATGTCTAATTTGGTCTGTATGAAACAGGATACACACCGCTTTCTTTTCCTGAATTATCATGTTCATTAAAACTCTGGGATCAATAATAATATGATACACAGGAAAGCAAGGAAAAACGAAAAGAAAAGACTAAACATAAACTTCAAGAAAACTGAATGTATGGTTATCATCAAAAACAGAAACCCAAAATACCAACTCCAGATCGGGAATACTAAATACAAGCAGGTGAAGAAATTTAAATACCTGGAAAGTGTATGAAAGAGGACGAAAAGTGCAACACTGAGATACGAAGGCGCATTAGCATGGTCAAGGACGCATTTCAAAAGCTAAACAGAGTATTGAGAGACAAGATTTCGTTGAAGACAAAGAAAAGAGTACTGGACTGTTATGCGACCTCTGTTCTCCTGTATGGCAGTGATTGGTAGACAATCTCCTCAAATATGAAACAGAGATTCGAGGCAGCGGAAATGAGGTTCTACAGAAGGATGCTGAGGATGCCATAGACTGAACATTTGAGCAACGATAAGGTCTTGGGGAGGAAGCAAACGAAAAGGAAATTTATAAATAACAACAGGAAGACAGTTGAAGTTTCTGGGACACGTACTGAGGAAGGGGGGCTTCGAGAATCTAGTAGACACGAGACAGACAGAAGGAAAGAGAGACAGGGGAAAGCAACGCAAGGCATTCTTGAGGGGTTTGAGCAAGTGGATGGTGCAGCTGGGTTTGGCAGAGATACCAAGAAAAAAGTGTTAAGAGTGACAAGGAAGAGGAGTAAGTGAAGGTCCATGATTGCCCATGTCCCGAAAGGACAAGGCGCATACATGAAAAGACAAATGAAATTGGATTTAAAAAAAAAAGGACAAACGATATATAAATTAAATCTTTAAGAATAAAATTTCTTTAACATGTAAAGAAGTTTATTGATATATCTTAACTCTAATGGATCCAAGTTGTACAGTGAAAGAGGTGCGGTAGTTTGTGGCTCGGATTTCGCAGTCAAAGAGCCGAGTTCGAATTCCAGTGGAGTTCATTACATTTATTTACGTGCAATTCTTGAGAAAGCTGTGAATCTAACTCTCCTCTTCAGTTAAAGAAAAATAGTAAGACAGACTAGGGCAACCGGTGTGGGAGAATTAAAAACTGTCAGTCAGTTATACGTGATACACGCTTGGGCGATCATGTCTCGAAAGAGACATGACTGACTGGGCAGAAGATTATCCTGCAGTAGGTTGTCATTGCTTTCTGTGGTGGACTGGTTGCTGACCAAGGCTAAAGAACCCAATCTGTCCTGTTATTTAACCCATAACTGGAGGGAAGAGATGGATTAATTCCTTTCCTAAGGGTATTTGTACATAAGTGAATGCAATGAATTCAACTGGAATTCGAACCCCGATTTCTCGTTCCAAGCCGATATCCACGGCACCACAACGCGCATCCAACTGTATGTAGCCCTAATGAAGCGTATACTATGCAGCTAAGCAAATTATCGTTCGCATTGACTCGCTGATCCTGACTACGGTAGAGTTCATTTTCCTTTGCTCAATGAATTTATGGGTACTCTGTATCTTTATGGGTACCCTGTATCTTGTCAGATTTATTTTTTCTTGTCAAATTAAAGAAAAAAAAGAAAAAACTGAAACATTGGCGCGAAGTACATTTGCAACTAATGTCTAGTTTTCTCTCCTTCTCTAGATAAGAAGCTAGAAAAGACCCCTCCTCACCTAAAAATCAACTGTCTGCTTGCACAAATTGTAGTTAGGTGAGGCTCATTACTGCTTCTGTAAAAATATTAAAGAGGCGAGGGACAAATTCATTTAAAGTTGGGGAAAATATGAGTAAAAAAAACGGATCCCTGCAGTGCTGTTTACTCTTTAGCGAAAAAGAACTTCTTTTCACGATATTCTTCTCACTCAAAATGACGGCAATATAAATTGAACCTAAAGTGACTTGCTTTCTACACACTGCAAAATGACGAACTGCAACACTTATATACAATTATATCTTTATTCACTTCTTTGGTGACATTGGCTGTAGAGTGGAGTACGTGGGTTGTTTCAGAGGATTAGCACACACGCATTCAGGCAGCCAACCAGACGGCTAGCTCCTTCGGTGTTCTCAACTACCGTCTGTAAACTGCTGAACTAAACTAACTGATGACTGTATTAAATATGCAACCTCATTGATACCTGACACTCTCAGGTGTGTTTTATTTTCCGAGCGCTGACCTCTTTATTTCTGATCGTCAAAAAAAGATTCAGCTTGCTACTTGCATATTCTCACTTACTAACATAATAAAAATGCGAATACACTTCTGCGCAAAAATTTTATACTGAGCAAAATATTATAGACCAGCGGATCGCAGAAAGATAGCACCCAGGCGTTCCGCGGGCTGTTCAATAGTTTTTCGCTTATGCCAATCAAAAACAGCACATACATATCAAGAAAATTATGTTCTGCACGATATAAGAAAGTTTCCTGACTAATAGATATTGTTCAATGGCGTCCAATGTCTTTAAATGGCACCCCGTTGCATTCTCCATACATGATATATCTTATTTACGCCATTATGTTAGGGAAAGTACATATTCTGTTGTTTCAAGTCTCTACTTCTTCTGTGAGATCGACCAGAATTCAATTCCAATATAGAAGATTACAGTTCAGTTCTCTTTTCTTTGTTTATAACGAAATTTTACTGTTTCTTGTGATTTTACTTATGGCAGACATCTTTCGCATTCCCAGTGTGTCTTCGGATTTCAGTGTCACATTTTCGGTCTACTTTTAAAATACTTCCGAAATATTTAAATTGTTTTATGTCTTTGATTTTGATATTTCTAATTTGTATTATTGTTTTACACCTGTTTCTATGTGCGTTGTGGTGCAGTGAATGTCGGCACAGAACGAGAAATCGGGAAGCCGAGTTCGAATTTCAGTTGAATTCCTTGCATTCCCTTACGTGCAAATACCCTGGGAAAGGTATTAACCCGTCTCTTCCTTCCAGTTATGGGTTAAATAGCAGGACAGATTGGGTTCTATAGCTATAGCTGGCAATCAATCTACCGCAGAAAGCAATGACAACCTACTGCGGGATAATCTTCTGCCCAGTCAGTCATGTCTCTTTCGAGACATGATCGCCCAAGCGTGTATCACTTAACTGACATTTTTCGTATATCGATCAGTAATAATATCAACCACGCTGAAGTTACTAAATTTGATACATATTAATACTGATGTATAAAAATTATCAATATACATTGTTTTGTTTTTTTACGGTTCATCAGCCTCTTTGAGGCTATTTAAAGACGAATGTTTGTATTACAATTTAACAAATATCTGGGAGGAGAAAAGGCAGATTCATACTTATCCGAAAGTTATTTGTACATAAGTGAATATTACAAACTCGACTGGGATTTAAATTCGGCATTCAGATTTTTCAACTGCGCCTTTTCCATTGCACTAACCGCACATCCAAGCGTACAGTATCTGTTATCTCCTAGTGGTCACCCATCTAAGAGGTGACCAAATTCAACATTGCTTAACTTGATTGGTCTTTACGTTTAATCAACCATTTTGAGGTAATTTAAAGTCGAAACATTTTTGGGTCGCAATTTGGGCGGGGGAGATAATAATGGTTTTCTTACACAAGTCTTACTATTTAACCTATAGCTGAGAGGAGAAGAGAGTAGATATTCTTTAAACTTGGTACTTGTTTTTGTAAGGCAATGACTATCTTAACATGGTACTGATGAGGAATAGCATTACGAAAATATGCTGATGAAATTTGGTTATTTTATTCTTTCAATATATTGTCATTAACATTTTTAAAAATATATATATTTTTTAAAGCTCTATGTATCGACTTCCATTTTGATTGGAGAACGAATAAATAACACGGTTATCTTCTCTTCAGTCATTCAAACAGCTACAGTTGTACAAAAAGTTACTTGACGCTGTTCTTGACATGTTCACTTTCTAACAAGACATGTCGCTGTTCTCTGGCAGTCCTTACCCACATTCATCATTCCGCCCCCACATCCATTCATCTTTCAACTCATCCTTCTCTCCTTCCTAACACTTCCTTAAATTGAACCACGTCTATGACGTCACATTACTTTAATGTTGTCCGAATTTACTGACTGGGTCAGTGTGTCAGTTTTTAGTGTTCTGGCGTAACTGCAGATATTTTTCACTTAAAAATTTACGCAATAACTAATATATATATATATATATATATATATAACATAGTGATGATCCACGTATAATGCCTTAATATGTATAGGAAAAACTACTTGTAAGTGGTTTTGTAAGTAATAAGTTGTAAGTTTAAAAATGTATTCTTTTGACAGTATTTGTTTATTTCTATTATTATATTTGATATTTCAGACCGTCCTCGATCAGAAACAAATGGTTTTAAAATTTATACTATCAGTATAGCCTGGCGTTGCTCGGGTGTAATGAAAGCTTTAAAACTAATCCATGGTCCTGGAGCTCAGACTCAGCATGAAGAATATTTGTGCGAAGTTTGGTGAGAATCGGATAAAAATTGTGGATTTGTATAAAGGACATACAGACAGATAAACAGACACACACACAAACATCTTGCTTTATATATATATATATATATTATCGATTTTCTGCACTATTGTAAGAACTGCAGCCTTGCAACTTCTGAATATCGTTTCTTATGTCTTTGTCTATGAGTGTATCAAATTTGATTAAAATCGGACCACTCCTTCTATAACCCAATTTTTTCGATTATCGATTTTCGATATTTATCGGGGGTACCTCGACACAAAACCTAGCTAAGAACACTCGCAGACGCTTATAGTACAACTGTGTAAATTTTCAAGAAAATCGGTTCAACCCTTTCGGAGTCTATAGGTAACGGACACAGACACACGCACACACACACACACACAGAGACAAAGTTCCATTTATAAATAAGTTTATATATATATATATATATATATATATATGTGTGTGTGTGTGTGTGTGTGTGTGTGTGTGTGTGTGTGTGTGTGTGTGTGATTTTAGCATCTTGCTTATCATTTTTAACGAAACTTGCATGAAACGGGGAATGCTGCTTAAATACACAATGTTACATTCCATGACCCGGTAGCCAACAAAAAAAGTAAAGCTCAAAATTATACAAGACTTAACTATAGCACTTTGTCTGTCAATTTAACGAAGCTTGCATAAAAGAGGAGGTGCTACCTAAATAGACAATATATATATGTGTGTGAGTGTGAAAAAACATGCGGAAAGAAACATTTCTTTCAAACATGTTTTACTAATATGACAAACACGGAAAATTTAATTACATTTTTATTTTGTTTTTTTTTAGCATTCCTGGATATTTCTTTTTGTTTGGTTGAAATAAATGAATGCAAAATTTGCCCGTATTGTTCCTCGTCTCAGGCGCTTTGGGGCCATTTTCAAGGGGGTTTGTTTTTCTTCTTATTATTTTATGTGCTCTTTCCCTTCAGGACGTAGGCGATAATGGCTTTCCACTTTTCCCTATCCCAGGTGGCTCTTAGCATGCCTTCTCCTGTTACACCATGCAAACCTCGTCCCATCATCCATTTGATTAGGTCCTTCAAATATGTTATCCGTTGCTTTTCTCTGTCTCTTTTCCCCTCTATCTGGCCTGTTAGTATCAGGTTCTCTAAACCCTCCTTTCTCATTGCATGTCCCAGGAACTTCAGCTGTCTCTTCCTGATGCTCAGTATTAATTTCCTTTTTGTTTCCATCATTTCTAAGGCCTCATCATTGCTCACATGCTCGGTCCATGATATTCAGGATGTACAAGACCACAGAACAACCAGTAATTCCCACATTTTAAAATATCACAAGTTTGAATGAATGGTTGGAAAAATGAAAGTATTTTGTTTGTGAAATAAGTGTAATTTTATTATTAGAACTAAATAAGAAATTTGTAAGAAGTAAAATACTTGAATAAAAAATGCATGTAGTTAATTATTTTGTATCAGTGAAATGTTCCAATAGAAAAATGTACGTAGTTAATTGTTCCAGAGAAATAGTAGTAAGTAGCTTCGTGTCACGTGGTGTATACTGATAGTAGCAGAATGTATGTATGTAAAAAGATTAAAAAGTCTTATGCTTCTTTCCCTTTTTGGTAGGTTGGTGACAGGGTGAGAATCTGTACAGTTGGAAACAAATAAAGAAATTGTACTGAGTGGTCTTTAATTTTACGAATCAGTTGAAGATATCCTGTTGTTTTCTTTGGCGTTGTGGAGTGAAAACGAAGAAAGGAAAATTGAAAGTAAAGGTAGAATGAATGTATATCGGCGAGACATGACCTCGGCTTGAAATTTCTTCCTCACATTGTGATGAGATGCTGCAAATACTGCTCCCATTCTGAGTGATTTTGACCGGCCAGGGAACATCCTTAAATAGTGAATCTCGTCATGTGACAGGCTCCGAAAGGGCATTTTTATTTTCTAGATATGAAAAAGAAATTGACGAGCGTCATAGATCAATTTGCTATTTCCTTTCCAATCAGCATCCAGAATTTTACTTTTCACACTGACTTGTAAAATTTGCCTTGGTCTGGGTTTTTTCTAAATGTTTTTAGTCGTTTGGATCCGATTTTGCGGGTGTGCAATTTTGCTTTATGTATTTTAGTTAACTATTGGATAATATAGTTGTGGTATATTGGATATCGGCTCGGAACGAGAAATCGGGGAGCCGAGTTCGAATTCCAGCTGAATTCATTGCATTCACTTACGCGCAAATACACTTGGGAAAGGTATAAATCCGTCTATTCCTTCTAGTTATGGGTTAAATAACAGGACAGATTGGGTTCTGTAGCCTTGGTCGGCAACCAGTCTACCGCAGAAAGCAATGGCAACCTACTGCGGGATAATCTTCTGCCCAGTCAGTCATGTCTCTTTCGAGACATGATCGCCCAAGCGTGTTTCACGTATGGCACTTAACTGACTGATACTATTTGCTGCAACAATATTAAGTTAAACTGAGTGATTGTTTTTGAAAGAAGGCGCACTTTCTGGTCAGTAAGTAGAAAACACTCAGTCACGATGACTTTTAACTTGGTGCTAGCACAACCAGAGATGATTTCTCGACAGCTTTATCTACCCCTTTTAACTTACAAGCTGCCAGTCAAACGTGGTGTGTTTTTTCACACATTCCTTGCCGTACGCTGATATCGACTCGCCAGGCAGATATTAACAGGAAGTCTCCTCCATCATAAAAAAATGGACAATAGTGAGAATCGGTTACGCGCTTATATAAATAAATATATATAATAGTCACAAAATAATTTAAATACTATTTTTTATTAAAAGGATTGAGTGCAAAGTGAAACACAAACGATGAAAAAGAGAAATAACTATGACATTCTGCTCGTACGCACATATACACGCAGCCAAATTAAAATCAGTTAGTTGAGTGGAAGGAGTGATTTCTGAAAGGTGCGTCTACGAAACTCTGGAGTTGGGATGTTGTAGGTAACATCAATCAGATGTGACAAATTTTATATTTCTATTATTCCTATTATATATATATATATATATATATATATATATATATATATATATATATATATATAATAACAAGACCGACTCTGTAAGTATCTAAATCCTAAAATTATACGAAAATAAACTTTGAGGACAACAAATAACAGACAGAATCTAACTCCGTTATTGTCCGTCGCTATAAGGCGTTGGACAAGAGGGGAAAAAAAAGAAAACTGCGGAATACAGACAATACATACAATACCCCGCAGTAAAGAAAAAAACCCCAAACGGAACCAACCACAAAGAAAGAAAAAGTGCTCGATGCAGAACTAACCAAAGCGGAATAACAAAGAGGGAGCAATGTAGAGCAAAGACACGTAAAAAAATCACAAGATCGCCAAAACCTACCGCGGTTTCACACAACGGCTCGTCAGGGCCCTGACGAGCCGTTGTGTGAAACCGCGGTAGGTTTTGGCGATCTTGTGATTTTTTACGTATATATATATATATATATATATATATATATATTGAAGGGACAATCGGTTACGCGCTTATATAAATAAATATATATAATAGCCACAAAATAATTTAAATACTATTTTTTATTAAAAGGATTGAGTGCAAAGTGAAACACAAACGATGAAAAAGAGAAATAACTATGACATTCTGCTCGTACGCACAGCCAAATTAAAATCAGTTAGTTGATGATATCCTCTGACGAGTGGAAGGAGTGATTTCTGAAAGGTGCGTCTACGAAACTCTGGAGTCGGGATGTTGTAGGTTACATCAATCAGATGTGACAAATTTTATATTTCTATTAATTATATATATATATATATATATATATATATATATATATATATATATATTGAAGGGACAATGCACACAGGAGATGTAGAATCATATTTTTCACCTTCTTTTTGTTGGTCGTTGTTTTTAAATGAGACGACCGCCAAAATGAGAAATGTTTTATTAGACGTCAAAAAGTGGAACAAGGCAAACGAAAGACGTATTAGAATTGCAATAGATATCTTATAAAAGCTAAACAAACTCTCAAGAAACAGGAACAATCCGTTACCTACAAACAAAAAAGAGTTGAATTACTATGCAATATCAATCCTCCTATATGTCGTTTGAACTGCTATGTAATGTAAATTTTTCTGTATATCGTTTGGACTGCTTTTCAACGGAGGAATGCTGAGATTGCAATGAAGGAAATACGTGAGCAACGACGAAGTTTTTGAAACAATGGCGACACAAAAAATACGAAGTTTTAAAAATAATAGAAACGAAAAGGAAACTTATAGTTAACATCAAGAAGAGACAACTTAAATCTCCAGAGAATATAATGAAGAAAGAGCGCTTGGAAAACCAGATACGCACAGAACAGACTGAAGCCAAGAGTGACGTATAAGATGGAAATGTCATTTGAGTTTGAGATTTATTTAACGGCATATCAACCTCTGTGGGTTATTTAATGCCAAAAAGGTAGGGTTTAAAGGCATTTTGTTTTTAATGTTCAGTTATAGTGAGAAAATTGATTTCGTCAGATTTTGAAGAAATTTTATTTATTTATTTTAGAAAACTGAAGATGTTTTGAATATAAAACTAGAAGACATATTCAGTTTTCTAAAATAAATAAATAAAATTTCTTCAAAATTTCTACAAAATGGCAAAACCTAAGG
Source organism: Ascarosepion bandense (assembly GCA_037127315.1). Taxonomy (NCBI): domain Eukaryota; kingdom Metazoa; phylum Mollusca; class Cephalopoda; order Sepiida; family Sepiidae; genus Ascarosepion; species Ascarosepion bandense. The sequence goes on along the minus strand of JBBBDQ010001018.1, from coordinate 4,752,887 downwards.
ATGCTCGGAAAACTAACTAAAAACTAATTAAATCTTCCTTGTCTGCCTTGTCTTGTTTTGTATGTACTTTAAGTTGTACATAAATGATCCATAAAACCCAACCAATTTAGAAGAATATGTAAGTTGGTCAAGCTCTACGTTGAGGACGATCCGAAGGCTACTTTTTCTTCTGCTGCTACCTTGCGGTAGGTGTGGGCGCGACTCCTATCCCTGGATTTCTTCACTAAACCTTGATCATTTTCTTTGTTTCTGAGTGCTTAGCAGGGAGTCTTTGAGTACCATTTTTAAAGTCTCTGGTATGACCTGGTTGGGAATCGAACCTGCAATCTTCTGCACCGCAAGTGACTACTATTGTGTTACTTCCCGAGGGCAGTACCAAATTTTATTTGAAAAGATTCTTGAGTTAAGATTGATTTTTTTCTGTTTTAAAGATATTTTAATCGAAAATTCAGTATTTGTTTTCGGTATACATTCGTATATCAATCTGCATATATAAAAAAACTTGCAAATTATATTTAAACTATTATGTGTTTGAAAAATAATGAACATTCATAATACATTTTATAATTTGATAAAATGAATTCAAATATATTTAATACAGAATATATTTATACGTTTTACTACATTAGAGAATTTATATAAATAATAAATTTGACAACTACTTAAAAGATGAAGATGCTATGTGGGTGTGTCATTGAAAAAACTAATCTGTACGGTTGGAAAACAGTGTCAGTTGACTTGATGGTAGATGAATCAGCGCGAGACGTACTTGTTAAGTCTGAGCAAATGGATGGCGGGGCTTAGAAGAGATAACAAGAGAAAAAATATTGAGAGCGACAAAAGACAGAGCCAAGTGGAAGTCTATGATCGTCTACGTTTTGAAGGGACACAGCACATGAAGAAGAAGAAGAAGAAGAAGAAGAAGAAGAAGAAGAAGAAGAAGAAGGCGATCCCATTCTAATCGGCCTATTAGCTTATTATCCCTTATTGGTAAACTTCTAGAGGCCCTAATCAATTAGGTATCTCACAGCACAGGGCCTTCTTTCAGACAAGCAATATGGCTTTTGTTTCTACAGGCAAGTCAATTGCTGATACGCTAATGATAACTGTGGAAAGAGTCTATCAAGGTCTAGATAAGAATGGTAGAGCGAGCTCACGCGGTTTTTTTGTTTTTGTTTTTGTTTTTTTTTTTTTTTGACATCTCGAAAGATTTCTACCGGGTTTGGTACACAGGTTTTCTTCATAACTAAAAAAGTTGAGGTGTCTCCGGGAATTTTTTTTTTTAACAGGGCCAGTCTTCCTTATCTAATCGTGGAATGAAAGTTATCCTGAACGGCCACAAATTAGATCCTTACATACTTATTTATGTACCTCTATGGCTTATCCTTCTTTTTAATTTTCATTAACGGCCTTCTCGATACCATCCGCTTTCTGCTTGGTATCAGTGCTGAAGACACAACCATTTACTTCTGTTTCGATATTAAGTCTAAATAGTTCCATAATGTCAAATTGGCCGCTGATGTCCAAAAAATCTTTAATCTGCTATTAACTGGAGCAAAGGATGGATTGTTAATTTTAACCCCTACAAAACTAAACTGCTCTCTATTAATCATCTGAGAGGACCCTTTCTACCTTCCATTCAGTATGGCTGAGGCTAACATCCAGGAGAGTGAATCTAAGAATGTCGGTTCACTGAGTCGGGCTAGACAATTTGCACTCCAGAATCTATCTTGCATAGTAAGACAACCATTTGTCCATCCTTAGAATACTGTTGTCACATATATTCCGGGGTTCCTTCTATATATCTAGAGATTCTTGATAAATTCAAAGAAGAATCAACAATATTATTCGTCCTGACCACGCACCTCGACTTCAGTCATTTTCCCAGAGATAATAAAGTTGCTTCGCTGTGCCTTTTATATAAATACTTTCATGGTAATTATTCGTGTGAGCTGCTCACTGAAGTATCCAGACTTTATGAATTTAAGCGCAGTACTAGGTCTGTGCGTTGTGGTACAGTGGATATCGGCTCGGAACGATTAATCGGGGAGCCGAGTTTGAATTCCAGCTGAATCCATTGTATTCACTTACGCGCAAATACCCTTGGGAAAGGTATTAATCCGTTTCTTCCTTCCAGTTATGGGTTAAATAGCAGGACAGATTGGGTTCTATAGCCTTGGCTGGCAACCAGTCTACCGCAGAAAGCAATGGCCACCTACTGCAGGATAATCTTCTGCCCAGTCAGTCATGTCTCTTTCGAGACATGATCGCCCAAGCGTGTATCACGTATGGCACTTAACTGACTGACTAGGTCTCATCAAGCAATGTTAGCTCATTGTTGTGAAAATGAAATGAAAATCATTTTCACAACTAAGAGATAACATTGCCTGATGACGAGGTGAAAATTTCGAAATATAGCAATGTAAACTATATTAATTTTAAATTAAAAAAAAACAGATTTATATATATATATATATATACTTTCTGTTATAATAAATACCGTTGTGCATTTGTTTGTGCATATTTACATTGCGACACGGAAATTTCTATATTTCGAGATTTTTACCTCGTCATCAGGCAATATTAACTCATTGTTGTGAAAATGATTTTCTTTTTATTTTCACAACAATGAGATAATATTGCCTGATTAGACCTAATTTACCTATATAGCTAGTATATATATATATATATATATATATATATATATATATATATCAGTATGCGGAGTGGGTATAGAAGAATCCAAAGGAGTATCCTGTATATACAGTAGTAGGAATATATATATATATATATATATTTTATAAAAATAACTTTAATCCAAACGGAAAAGTAGGAAGGTAAATCCCAAAAGCCTGATCCTAATTAATATTAAAATTTTAACTGATACAGGTGGAGATCTCAATGTAATTAAAGTTATTGAGCTAATATAAAATAAAATAAATTTTCAATGTTTAAAACTGTTGAATGATCATTTCAACATGAAATCCCTAAGAAAGATTTCACATCTCATCAGCAACTAACACATATTTCAAAATCTTTTGAAATATGTGTTAGTTGCTGATGAGATGTGAAATCTTTCTTAGGGATTTCATGTTGAAATGATCATTCAACAGTTTTAAACATTGAAAATTTATTTTATTTTTATTTTTTATTTTATATATATATATATATTTTTATATATATATATATATATATGTATGAATATATATATATATATATATATATATATATATATATATATATATATATTCCTTCCTGTCACGCACTGTGAGGAAACAGCTAATAATCCTCTTAAATATTTTGCCATCATTTTTTAAGGTAGGGCTACACTCGTAATATAATAACTACTAAAATTGACATAAACGCTCACTGAGAGGCTGCTCTTTTTTTGAATGAAATGAAAAGTTGCTTTTTTATTATAATATCAGTTCCAATTCAATTTTAATAAAAAAGAAACTTTTTTTCCGATGGCAATGTTTGCATTAAAGTAATGTTTGAAATTAAAGTTAGTTTATGGTCCTGGAACAATGATATGTCCTTCTGGTATTGTTAATTTAATGCTCGTTTCGAAAGTCTCTTGTTTGATAATTTAATGTTTAACATTGAATTTTCATCGGATTTATACTGAGAAATTATGTGAATTCTTAAAATGGCTAAATTTATTCCAATGATAGCTTATTAATTATTGTAATATATGGCAGGTTTTCTCGTTTTTTCTATTTTTCTGGGTTCCAATAACTATATATATTTTTTTAAATTCTGGAAATATTTCATTTATCAATCTCTTTTTGGTTTTGATCTAATTAATATTCTTTAATATGAGTAATAATAATTATTAAAATAACTTATATTGCAATTACAAATTAAAATATATGTACTCGATAATAAAATTAAGAATACTTTTACCTCATAATTTTGTATCATGAAATACTATTAAAGGGAAAAAAACGATTTGCTATATATATATATATTAACGAAACTTGGTTATAAGCAACCGACAATTTGAAACGAATTGTTTGAACATTATTTTTTATCGATACTCATATGTAAGTAGATATTCTGTTTTTAATGAAAACAGTATTATATATTTATTTCTACCAAATGGCAAACATTTTCGTAATAAAAATTTATCGTAAATAATCAGGCCGGTAGAAATAAATATATAATAATGTTTAATTATAAACAGAATATCTACTTAAATACGAGTATCGATAAAAAATAATGTTCAAACAATTCATTTCATATATATATATATATATATATATATATATATATGTGTGTGTGTGTGTGTGTGTGTGTGTGTGTGTGTGTGTGTATGTATGTATATATATATAATTGTTTGTTTCCTTTCCAGAATCATGACCTAACTTTCATTTTAAAATATATATATATATCCCATTCGCTGTTCTTGAAATTTAGTTTAGGGTTCCTTGTTTAATTTCTCTTGAGGTTTTTTTTTTTACTATTCTTAAAAAAACGAATTTTTATACTTCTTTTAACGTACTTACAATCAGAGAGATACAGCTGATATTTTCGGATTAAATTAATGAATAATAAGGGCTTGGGGAATTTAATACTCACAAGGCAAGAGAATGGCCAACAGTGGAAATCTACTTCGTAAATGGATGGTAAAACAACAACAAAAAAAAAGCAAAAAAAAAAAACGGTCGATAGCAGTATATATTCCCATCCTTTTAACGTTGAAAAACTTAAATGTAACTACCACTTCTGCTCCAACAGTTTCTTTTCTCGCACTTCCTGCCTGTGGTACTCCCTTTCCGTTAACGCGTTTTCCTGTTAGTGACCATTCCCAAAAATTTAAAAGCAACGTCAGTTGCCATCTTTTATCTTCTTGAATCCCGTTCATCTTTTATTCCTTTCTCAATGTACAGTGTACCCAGTCTTTGTTCTTCCCTAATAGATGCAATCTCTAAAAACTTAAATGCAACATCAATTGCCACCTTCTGTCTTCTTGAATCCCGTTCATTTTTTATCCTTCTTTCATTACCCTCTTTACCAAATCTTTTCTCTTCCCTGATAGCTACAATCTCCAAACATTTGAATGCAACGTCACTTGCCATCTTCTATCTTCTTGAATCCCATTCATTTTTTATCCTTTCCTCAATATCCACTGTATCCAGTCTTTTCTCTCACTATAACCTCTTGCGCACTCGTGGCGATCCCTCACTGTCTTGTGGTGAAGCAGACGCAGAAAGGGAACTATAAGAACCTCAACAGAAGGTAGTCAAGGGAAGTGAGAAGAAAAGACTACAAAAGCAAGAAGACAGAGTGCGTGAGTGTTAATAAATGAAGTCCAAGAAGCAAATAAAGAAAATGACCACGAAGTCACATCGAAGTCACCACGAAGTCACCTCCTATAATGATCTTTGAGATTATTAATGGAGGACAATTTCGTTTTGGGGGAATTAAATTCCTTACGGATATGTGTTGTGATGGAATGGATAACGATTGGAATGAGAAATTAGAGAACCGAATTCGATTTCGAATTCCAGTGTTCATTACATTCGCTTACGCATGAATACCCTTCGGAGACGTATGAATCCCTCTCTTGTTCCCCAGCCCAGATACAGGTTTAATAACAGGACAAACTGGATACTGTAAACTTTGGCAACCAGGTTACGGCAACAACAAACAACAACCCATTGCGGGGAATCTTTCTGCCTGGTCAGTTATGAATCGAAACATTTAGCTGGTATCTCGTAAGGCATTTAACTGGGTGAAGTTACTTTCTGAGATTGTCATCAACAGTGCATCACATTTCGGCCGTTGTACGATCCGGCCTTCTTCAAGTGCTAGAACCCTTTATTACAATCACTGGCGTATATCATTCTTATTCCTTGCGTAAAACCTCGATTGGAAGGTATGAGTTACCTCCCTCTCACCACTGCTGTAGCCTAGTATTGAACTCACAACTCTAAGAGTCAAGTCAGGAACTAACCAACGTCTATATCTGTTGGGTCATGTGTCCTTAAGGAAAAGAACAACTGAATTTTTGGGATTTATAAACTTAATGCCCAGTATACTTTTTTTTTACCAGAGTTCATATTGCAACTTTTGATGTTAATAGTTTTCTCTAGTATTTTTGATGTTAATAGTTTTCTCTAGTGTTTTTTTAAGAGAGCTCATATTGCAATTTTGACACTATGATTTTTTCTGGCACTTCGTATTACTGGTTCCCATATTGTGTTCATCTCTATGCTAGGCTTAGGAGATTTTTTAAACCTAGCATATGTGCTGAATCCTTTTAGTTTACGTAGTTTCCATTGGCGTTCTCTATCTATTATCAACTTCATCCAATAGGGGGCTGTGATCCCCTTTCTCCCACCATATGTGGTCAGCTACGCCTAATTTTTCTATCTCCCCTCCTGTTACGGCCTTGCGATGTTGTAGCCTTACAGGGCAGCCTGTCTCTCTTTTATATTTCTTTCTACAACTATATGGAATGGCATACACACAGTTCCTAATCATGTCTTCCTCTATTGGAGTGTTCGGTTTGAAACTCTTAGCACCTGAAGAAAGCCGAAACGTCGTACAAATGGCAACAAATATGAGGACAATAATCCGAATAATGTAAATAGTGTAAATACTACCTCATCTCAGAAATATAGACAAATATTAGTAATTTCTTTTATATAAAATATGTGCTGATATTTTTATACTTTTATAGGCTTATTTTTGTTTTGGGGTCAATTTTTGCCCATAGCTGGGACCTTAACAGATGCTAAAACTCCGGGTTAAGTTAGACCTGGGAACAACAGTAATTAAGAGATGGTTCCACTCTCCTCAAAACCTCCAATCTCCCGGTCAGAGGCCTTGCTGTTGGATGAAGTTTATCGTCATACCCAGAACTATCTTTTTCGGGGAATTAGTTTCTTCAGAATCAATTATAGAAAAATATTGTCTGAATTTCATGGTATTATTTTCTTGTTTTTTACAGTGTCTTGGTAACCATGAATTTGACAAAGGCATCAAAGGCTTGATTCCGTTTCTTGAAAATGTTACTTTCCCAGTCCTAGCTGCAAATATAAATATTACTGGAATACCAGAACTATCGTCAGTAAAGAAACGAATCAAATTAAAACTTGGAGGGCAATGGATCGGCATTGTCGGGTATATAACTGCAGAAACACCAATGTTGTCTAAACCAGGTAAGCTATAGCTTTGTAATTTTTGCGAAAATGTCAATCTGTTTTAAATAATGTTTTTTTTGTTTACGATTTTTTTAATTAATTTCCTTCTCTAAATCAGAAAACGTTTTAAGGAACAGTTTAGTTTTTTTTTTTTTTTTTTTAATCGTTTCACCTCAAGCAAGGCATTCCACTGCCACTATTGCGCTTGGGGCTCCATAGGGGAAGCTAAATAGAAAGAGTGGTTAGATATAGGAAATGTCAGAAGGGGAGTGAGAGGTAGTTGGGAGGATGGGAAGAGTGTTTGAAAGAATGGAAGCGAGTTATTGTGTTAGGAGGTGTCTATTGACCTTACATTTAAACTCTTGGAGATTGTAGCCATCGGGGAAGCAGTCATGTGGAAGGGAATTCCACAGTCGGGAAGTACGAGAAAAGAAACTGTTGGCGTAGAAGTTGCGGTTGCATTTTATCGGTTTCACTGTAAAAGGGTGAGATCTAGTTGCTAATCTAGTATCTCGTGCAAATTCAAACCTAGGGGGCACCAGTAATCTAAGTTCATCGGAGCAGAAGCCATGGAAGTATTTATAAAAGTTAAGCATGTCTTAGTCTGCACAAGACCACAATCATGGTACAGACGTTTGACATGCGAAATGATCGAAGTAGCTGATAAGATTTACTCAGCAAAGAACCAAGTCAGACTTTAGTCCAAAACGGAAACAACCGATAATGTTCGTTTGGTGTCAAAGCGAACCTCGCTGCTGAGCTTGAGAAGGACCTCCAATCCGTGGTGGATTGGGGTAAGAAATGGCTCGTAAAATTCAATTCTTCCAAAACGAAGCTGCTGTCAATTAACCACCACACCTCCCTTCCATTAGCATGGAACAGGCTTGCCTCCCAGAGAGTAAATCACTACGACTGCTTGGCCTGGCACTCTCAGCGGACCTCAAGTGGAATGACTATGTCGAATCCATTGCTAAATCCGCAGCTATGAAAGTCGGCTCTCTGTACAGGGCCCGGAAATTCTTTCCGACTGAATCTATCCTGCAATTATATAAATCCACCATCCGCCTGTGTACTGAGTACTACTGCCACATCTAGTCGAGTGCCCCTTCTATTCTCCTCGGGGTTCTTGACAAAATACAGCGAAGAAAATGTAATGTGATTGATACAGACTTGGCTGACCGCCTGCAGTATCTCTCTCACCCGCGTGACGTGGCTTACCTGTGCCTCTTCTATAAATACTTTCATGGCTTCTGCTCTGACGAACTTAAATCACTGGTGCCCCCTAGATGTGAATTTGCACGAGATACTAGATTAGCAACTAGGTCCCACCCTTTTACAGTGAAACCAATGAAATGTAACCGCAATTTCTACTCCAACAGCTTCTTTCCTCGCACTTCCCGCCTGTGGAATTCCCTACCGCATGCTTGCTTCCCCGACGGCTACAACCTCCAGGAGTTTAAATGTAAGGTCAATAGACACCTCCTAACACACTAACTCACATCCACTCTCTCCAACTCTCACCCTATGTACATCCTAAGTTGTCTACCACCCTCCTTCTGACATTTCTCATACCCAATCGCTCTCTGTAACCCCCTGCGCTATAGTGGCAGTGGAATGCCTTGCTTGGGGTGACACGATTAAAAAAAAAAATTAATAATGTTCCCAAAAGGTAGGAATAATAGCATTTTGTTTGTTATAGACTAGCTTATATGGTGGCCTCGAGTGTCATGAATTTGAACTCTACTTTCCGACTTCACATTCGGTGTCAGTAACTGTTATACATCCCTCACATACGTTGTGACACATAGCCCAGTGGATATAGACGTTGGTTATTTCCTGACTTGACTCTTAGAGTTGTGAGTTCAATAGCAGGCTACAGCAGTGGTGAACAAGTAACTTGCAGGGGTAGACGGAGATAACTCATGACATCCAATCGTATCTTTTCGCAAGGAATGAGGATGATATACCCCAGTGATTCTAATAAAGGTTTCGGTTCGAAATTTCTAGCACCTGAAGAAGACCGGAGCGTACAACGGCCGAAACGTCGTAAAATGGCAACAAAGATAAGGACAATAATCCGAATTATGTAAATACTGTCTATCTACTCCTATTATAAATCTCTACTCCTGTTCAACGGAACAAGAAATCGAAGATCAGTGTTCGAATTTCAGTTGAATTCATTACATTCACTTACGCGCAAATACCCTTGGAAAAGGTCTTAATCCGTCTCTTCCCTTCAGATATGGGTCAAATAACACGACAGAATGGGTTCCATATCCTTCGTTGGCAACCAATATACCGCAGAAAGTAATGGCAACCAACTACGGAAAAATCTTCTGCCCAGTCAGTCATTTTTCTTTCGAGACATGATCGCCCAAGCGCGTATTAAGTATGGCGCTTAACTAACTGACTCCTGTTCAAAAGCCCGAGATGGGTGTGAACCTGACGATTGGCTAATCTATTAACTCCTATTATAAACCACTACTCTCGTTTAATAGACCAAGGTGAAGTGTGATCCGGACGGAAGGCAAACCTATCTATCCCTTAATTAATATCGATATTTGCATGTTCTTCTTCTTCTTCTTCTTCTATGTGCCCTGTCCTTTCAGGATGTAGGCGATCATGGCTTTCCACGTCTCCCTATCCCTGGTGGCTCTTAGCACGCTTTCTCCTGAACCACCACGCAACTCCCGTTCTGCTCAGGCCCTTCAAATATGTTATCCGCTGCTTTCCTCTGTCTCTTTTCCCCTCTATCTGGCCTGTTAGAATCAGGTTCTCCAAGCCCTCCTTCCTCATTCCGTGTCCCAGGAACTTCAGCTGTCTCTTCCTGATGCTCTCTATTAATTTTCTTTTCGTTTTCATTCTTTCCAACACCTCATCATTGATCACGTACTTGGTTCATGATATCCGCAGCATCCTTCGTCATCACACATTGTTATTTGTATAATTTTTTATTAGTTCACTCGGCGTCTTAATTCCCAAATAACATCACGTTAGTATGAGACGAATATTTCTTTACGATTCTTCGTATAACGCATGATTATGAAATAGTTTTACGGTAGCTGGTATTTACAACAAAAGTGTTTTTATCTTTCAGCGGAGGTACATGTTAATGGACGGTCACATCATATAAAGCCGGCTCGTGTTTTAAATTTAGATTTGACTCGATTAGACCGTTTTATTAAGACGTCGATAAAGAGAACTGTTAATTTCTTGAATAAACAAATATAGTGCCTATATTCACTGGGAAGTACAGCCCAGGGCTAATTTGTTCACCTCCATTCCCGATGTCGTCTTATACGCGTATTACCTCGAATTATGATATGCGTACCGTTATTTCCAGCACTTGAAAACTCGAGGCAGAATCGTAACGTTATGTTGCGAGTCACGTAATCCATCAAAGTCATTGGGGCCCTACATATCTTCTTCTTCTTCTTCTTCTATGTGCCCTGTCCTTTCAGAACGTAGGCGATCATGGCTTTCCACGTCTTCCTATCCCTGGTGGCTGTTAGCACGCTTTCTCCTGAACCATCACGCAACTCCCGTTCTGTCATCTACCTGCTCAGGCCCTTCAAACATGTTATCCGAAGCTTTCCTCTGTCTTTTTTCCCTCTATCTGGCCTGTTAGTATCAGGTTCTCCAAGCCCTCCTTCCTCATTGCATGTCCCAGGAATTTCAGCTGTCTCTTCCTGATGCTCAGTATTAATTTCTGTTCGTTTCCATCGTTTCCAAAATCTCATCATTGCTCACATGCTCCATCCATGATATTTGCAACAAATAGTAGAACCAGATTTCAGTTGATTCAAGTTTTTCCTTCATCTTTGATGATATTGTCCAGCACTACATATATTCCATCCATAACAGCAGATGTGTGTGTGGGCAAGATGTTAATAGTAGTCCATTTCCCTATAAGGAAATATTTGACCGAGCAGCCAGTTGAAATTTATAAAATATTTCTCTTAAAACATTTTTTAGAAAAAACAAAAACAGGTTGCTTATCTTTGGCATCTTTTATTGCCCTTTCAATATTTATAATGGTTTCCTTTCCAACATTTTATTTGAAACTAGCAGTATAGCCCGGCGTTTCTCGGGTGTACTGAAAGCTTTAAAACTAATCCACGGTCCTGGAGCTCAGACTCAGCCTAAAGAATATTTGTGTGAAGTTTGGTGAGAATCGGATAAAAATTGTGGATTTGTATAAAGGACATACAGACAGATAAACAGACACACACAAACATCTTGCCTTATATATATATATATATATATATTATCGATTTTCTGCACTATTGTACGAACTGCAACCTTGAAATTTCTGAATATTGTTTCTTACGTCTTTGTCTATGAGTTAATCAAATTTGATTAAAAACGGACCACTCCTTCTATAACCTGATTTTTTCGGCGAACCTCTACACAAAAACCAGCTAAGAACACTCACAGACGCTTATAGTACAACTGTGTAAATTTTCAAGAAAATCGGTTTAGCCGTTTCGGAGTCTATAGTTAACGGATACACACACACAGACAGATACACACACAGACAAAGTTCCATTTATAAATAAGTTTAGAAATGACATGTTGATTATGTCCTTATTTTCTCTTGTGTTATCCATTTTCGTTATAACTGCTGCCGGTAGTCCTCAAGTGATGTGGTTTCTGTAAATGTCGTACAGATCTTTGTAATTCTGTAGCGCCAGTCAACAAAGTTCAGAGAAGGAAGTTCTTTGTCAAGACACTTAGGTTTCACCCGCTGGAAGCCTTCTTTTTCACACTTATCTTAAGAAGCGGATTTATAAAGCTGATAGTTTAGATATTTCTGAACGGGTTTGGTACCATGAATGGCATCCATATGAAAGTCTCGGTCTGACGAGGCTATTTAAAGATATGAGTGGAGTTTTGGTTTTGTATCAATTTGCGGTATTGGGGGAAACTAACCTCAGCCAGGATATTTTTGTTGTTTCTTTTTCTCCTGTACTAAATTTATCATAACTGATCCGGAGCGGATGTGCGTTGTGGTGCAGTGGATATCGGCTCGGAACGAGAAATCGGGGAGCCGAGTTCGAATTCCAGTTGAATTCATTGCATTTACTTACACGCAAATACCCTTGGGAAAGGTATTAATCCGCCTATTCCTTCCAGTTATGGGTTAAATAACAGGACAGATTGGGTTCTGTAGCCTTGGTCGGCAACCAGTCTACCGCAGAAAGCAATGGCAACCTACTGCGGGATAATCTTCTGCCCAGTCAGTCATGTCTCGAAAGAGACATGATCGCCCAAGCGTGTATCACGTATGGCACTTAACTGACTGACTGACTGATCCATACGTCGAGATATTTGAAGTGTTTAATAGTTACTATTTCCACATCCTGAACTTTTATGGTGGATTCATGGAAGATAACTTAACGGAACCGATCTCTTCAGGCTGATTTTGCATTTTCCTTCTTCTAGCTTGGTTGCCACCACAATTAACCTATCAAATATAACTTGGCGGAAATTAAGATCTAAATGCATATTTTTCGAAAATATCCGAGCAAAAATAAACGTAACAAACTCATTCGGAATTCGAACACGTATTGCCCATTTCACTTTCAGAGCTGCTAACCATTACATTACTTACACACACTGGGAGAAAATAGGCTGCTGTACTTTGTTTTTACTTTAAAAAAAGAAAAAAAGAAACTTAAAAACAAGACTTTAATTATAGTCGGACGGATATCCATATCTTTGTTGTTTGTTATTTTTTATTTTTTATAATCGTTTAACCACAAGCAAGGCGGAATCACCACTGATATCCAGGGAGTTATATAAGAGAGTAAAAGTTGAGGCAGGAAGAGAGTGAAGAGAAAGAAAAAACTAGTTAACTCCGTTTAATTAGTTGTCTGCGTACGTGTAAAAGCTAATCTTTCGAATCCTGAGTTTCAAAGACTCTCAACACTTGGTAGATTGGGGTAACTTTTGGGTGCTATTGTAGTGATCTGTCTTTTTTTTTTTTATCGTTTCACCCCACTTTAATCTGCAGAAAATAAAATGCAATGTCAGTCGCTATCTACTGTCTTCCTGATTACTCTTCCATATTCCCGCTCATTATTGCTTTTTTTGTTTGTTTGTTTTAATCGTTTCACCCTGAGCAAGGTGATACCGCCACTGATGCGCAGGGGGCTACATAAGAGTAAAAGTTTAGGCAGAAGGAGAGCGAAGAGAAAGACGAACTAGTTAGAGGGGGTGTCAGAGAAAGGGCAATAGAAAGATGGGAACACAGGTGTGAAGACAGTTGCAAAGGTAGAGAGAAAGGAAAAAAACAAGATATACGGTATGATGTAGAAAGGGATGGAGTCAAGTGGATAAGAGATGGGAATTGACATTGCATTTAAATTCCTGGAGGTTGCAGCCGTCAGGAAAGCAAGTATACAGAAGGGTGTTCCACATGCGGGAAGTGCGATAAAAGAAGCTGGTGGAGTAGAATTGTCGGCTGCATTTGGTTGATCTAACTGTAAATGGGTGGGATCTTGTTGCCAGTCTGGTTACAGGAGTGAATTCTTGTGGTGGTAAAGAAAAGAGATATTTGATAAAGATATAAATATACGGGGTGATTGGAAAGTAAATCCCTATTTTATGTATGCGTGTCCAGACAGTAGTCCTGACTTAACATCCTGTGACTTTTTTCTTTGGGGTTGGTTAAAGAACGAGTCTGTTATGTTGAACTGAGACTTTGGACAAACTTGAATGAGAGAATACAAGAAGTGATGTCTTCTATCCCATAAGAGTTATTGTTGAAATCAGTTGACGCGATTCTTGAGTAGGTCCAGGAGCTGGTAGAAAATCTGGTACCCATATTGAATTTTTAAATAAAATCTCATACTAAACGCTTTTTCCTCATATCTATTTCTTGTAAAAAATATATTGAATAGATTATAAGTTATTTTTAATCACCCTTTATATTGAATACATGCTTACCTATGGCGAAATGGCAGGGACAGAGTATATATACAAATATGTCATTCTGATATAAAAATAAATTGGTCGGTTATTCGTTATGTTAGGACGGTTAGCCAATTCTTGTTGCAGGCGCCTGCTTCGTTCAGTTAGTAGTTTAGTTTATACTGCAACTATCTGTTGCGGACCTTAGTTACAGTTTCTGGGATAGAGTGCATAATCTGGCGTGATCAACAGTTTAAACAAGAACGGCACGCTCAAACCCTCAGACACGATGATTTGCGACTTCATGTTAGCACGTTCATTGGTGACCTCAGAACAGTTCAGTCCACTCAATTTCACCCACACAGCATGGTATGGTTTTTTATACACTTTGCAAAAGTGTCCCATACTCAGATTACCTTTCAGACCGATAAAATCATTCTTTCCGGAAAATTGACTCTGGTGAAATTTAAATTCGGGCATTATGGTAAAAAATAGCCGGCGTTTTAACCACTGCCCACTTGTCAAATATATATTGCAAATGGTAAATGTTAAAAGCATAAAAAATTGTTCGTTGACATTCTTCTTAATACAGAAATACACTGAAATTTATTTTCGCGTCATAGCGATATGTTATATTATTTTCATTTTATCATTCAAATACTTAATATAAGTATGTGCGGGTGGTGTAATGGATAGCATCTGGGATTTGAGAAATCATAGGGCTAATTTCAAATTATAGTCCATTTTGTTACATAATAAAATGCAAATTTTATATATTAGTAAATGTATTAATCCAGCTCACCACCACAGCTATGGATCATGCTGGGCTCTTTAGCCTTTGTTTGGAACCAGCCTAAGAGAAGGACAACACTAAATCCATAACCAACTGGGCTGTACTCACCAGTGGGGTTGGTGAGCGACTGAGGGAGTGCGCGAGTGAGCGAGCGAGTGATACGAGGGAGTGAGTCTAAATGTCAAAGTGTAGTTTTTATATTTTAGTCCGCCATTTTATTTTGTATATATTTCTGAGATAAGTAATTTTCAATAATCTTGGAATTTTTATTTCGAACTTCTGTTATCATCATGGTTAATATAGGTGTTATAATAGACACAACGTTTCGACCAAGTACCCTCTGGTCATCATCAGTTAATAATCCACATCTATGGACACCTGATGATGACCAGAGGGCACCTATATCAACCAAGTTGAGAACAAAAGTTCGAAATAAAAATTCAGCCATTTTAGTTGTTTTATTGTCTTTTGTTTTTTTGTTTTTTTTTTTGCTGATATTGTTACTCCTGTTATTTACAGAACCCGTGACCTTCATGGATGAAGTGGAAAGCGTGCAACGAGAGGTAAATGAATTGCTTAAGGAAAACGTCACCAAAATTATTGCCCTGGGACATGCCGGTTACTGGGTAGACAAGAAAATTGCCAAGGAAGTCAAGGGCGTCGATATTGTGGTCGGTGGTCATACCAACACTTTTTTATATACAGGTTAATGTTCTGTGTCCTTAAAGATTATTCATTAATATAAATCTCTCTCTCTCTCTCTCTCTCTCTCTCTTTCTTTCGAACTTTTTATGTAGATTAATATATGTATATCTTTCTCCCCTTTTCTCTCTTCTCTCTCTCTCTCTGACAGTTAAGTTTCACGCTACAGTGACTTCAGGCAACCAAAAAACGCTTCTGGTTTGTGTTCTAATCGTCTAAAGATCGCTATTGCGTGAAACTGAAGTAGTGGTTAGAAATTACTCGCTTTCTGGGCCATGGGAAGCATAACTACTCTGTCTCGGTAAATTACGCAGAGAGCACATTTTGTTACCGTTTAGGTACGTGTATATATATATATATATATATATATATATAAGGATGTGTGGGTGGTGTAATGGATAGCATCTGGGATTTGAGAAATCATAGGGCTAATTTCAAATTATAGTCGATTTTGTTACATAATAAAACGCAAATTTTATATATATATATATTTAGATAATGAGAAGATTTACCTTTAAATCAATACAAAAGAGCTGGAAAAATGCATTAAAACTTTTGACTTGAACTAAAAACTGTAAGTAAATATTAACGACATTTTTAAAAGTCTCTCCTTTTTTTCTTATTTATTTACGAGAAACGCCAATTTAAGAAAAGCGTACTAAGATTGATTATTTAAGCATAACAACACACATACAAACATTTCATTCTTTCGTTTTTGGATCTTATGAGGCTTAGTTTTACCCTATTCTGAAGGATTGTACGAAGATTTGCCTTGAATTCTTTTCACAAAAGGCTAAATGATTTTCTTACTTTCAAGCCATTTTGACAATGAGAATACGATTTACTTTGAAAAAAGATGGCAAAATACAAGAATTGTCCATTGTTTTCCACTGTCTCTTACCTCAGTATGTGTCCTAGAAATGGAAATAATCTTTTTGGTCTATCCATGCATTTTCCGTAACGACAATACGTTATTAAATAAGGATATAGAAATACCAACAACGTTTTTAAATTTGGCAAAAATGAAAAAGGCTTCATGTAAATAGATTTGATTATGCATTTTGTTATTCAAATTTTCATCAAATACCAAAACGAAACAATGAAAACAAATGTATGTGTATTCTAAAGGATTGCATGAGGATTTAACTTGAATTACTTTCAGAAAGGGCGAAATGAATTTTTTGCTTTCAAGCCGCTCTGATAATGAGGAGATTTGCCTTTAAATCAATACAAAAACTTGAACTAAATTTTAAGTATAAATATTAACGACATTTTTTAAAAGTCACTTTTTTTCCTTTTTAATCACGAAAAACGCCAGCTTATAGAAAGCGTACGAAGATTCATTATTTAAGTATACACATAAGTACACATGCAAACATTTCATTCTTTCGTTTTTTGATCTTATGAAGCTTTAAATAGCGAAATGCATAATCGAATCTATTTACAATCAAACCTAATTTCTTGAAGTGTTTCCTTTGTCAAACAACTTTGTCGGAATTGAAAAACTTTGTCGGGATATATATATATATATATATATATATATATATATATATATATATATATATATATATATATATAATAATAAAATCGACTCTGTACGTATCCAAATCTTAAAATCTTACCCTGACGAGCCGTTGTGCGAAACTGCGGTAGGTCTTGGCGATCTTGCGATTTTTTCTCGTGCGTATATATATATATATATATATATATATATATATAATAGAACCTAATGAGCCAGACGAACCTACCTAGGTTTCTCCTAAACGGATCGTCAGGGAAAGCTGGCTAAAGAGGTAAAGAAAAAACGACATATAAAAATGGTAACCAAGACAAACCCACGTGACCAGGAACTCAAAGAAACCACATAACACAAGGGAGGTGGCGTTAACAATTTTATTACTTTTAATTTTTAATTTTCAGTGGGGAGGAGTAAAAGATAACGACAAAACAGTACTATACTACTATAGATGGGCCTATAAAAACCTTTTATTTCCTTCGTTCGAAAGTTTTTGAGGAAGGTTTTCGAGACGAGTATAACTATATATAATCACGTTTATATATATATATATATATATATATATATATATATATATATATGTATATATATATATATATATTTTAATTCAGATACTTCAATCCAAGGGAAAAAAGCAGGAAGGTAAATTCCAAAAAACCCGATCCTAATTAATATTAAAAATTTATTTTAATATTAAAAAATGATACAGGAAGAGAGCTCCATGTAATAAAATATTACAGAGCAAATATATATATATTATATCGATTTAACACGGCTGTCTGTTAATTTTTAGTTACATTCTCCCTTTTTTTTGCGAACCCAGACGATGTCAATTTTTTTTCTTTTCTTATTTATTTGATTTTATTCTATCTTTTTCTTTTTCGTTTTCGTTTTCTTTTTCTTTTTCTTTCCCTTTATTTTTATTTTTATTTTATTTTATTATTTATTTTTTAATTTCTTTGCAATCTATTTAAAAAGGAAAAGTAGACTAATTTTTCTCCAGTTTCTGAAAGGTTTTTTCTGTTGCTGAGGTGATGTGTCGTCCCCCGTGGGGATCTTCATATCGAAATGGCCATTCAACATCTTTGAATTAATCCTTTTTTAATATAATATATATATATATATATATATATATATATATATATATATATATATATATATGAGGTTAATTAAGAATATTTAACGATAATTCCAATCTCAGAAATGTTAAAACAAAACAACATACTAAGTCAAAAACTTCTTTCAATCCA
Organism: Ascarosepion bandense; assembly: GCA_037127315.1. Lineage (NCBI taxonomy): Eukaryota > Metazoa > Mollusca > Cephalopoda > Sepiida > Sepiidae > Ascarosepion > Ascarosepion bandense. The sequence goes on along the minus strand of JBBBDQ010001018.1, from coordinate 4,734,560 downwards.
CTTTCGTCTAACCACATTTCATATCTTTTCATATCTTTTTCTTCACGATTTTCGAATATTCTTTAATGTTCTCTTATTCAAACTTAAACAAATAATATTATTTTTCCCAACAATAGTTTTTTTTTTATGTGTGCATAAAACAGTTTTATCAATAAATCTCTATATTTGACTTTGATAAAGTTCTTCAAAGAACGAAACGCTTCGGCATAATTTTTTCGCGTAATTTTTTTTACAATAATGGTTGATATTTTGTATTATTATAAAATATATCATTATAGATTAGTTGAGTCAAGTGCTATTATAAAATATATCATTATAGATTAGTTGAGTCAAGTGCTATTATAAAATATATCATTATAGATTAGTTGAGTCAAGTGCTATTATAAAATATATCATTATAGATTAGTTGAGTCAAGTGCTATTATAAAATATATCATTATAGATTAGTTGAGTCAAGTGCTATTATAAAATATATCATTATAGATTAGTTGAGTCAAGTGCTATTATAAACTATATCATTATAGATTAGTTGAGTCAAGTGCTATTATAAAATATATCATTATAGATTAGTTGAGTCAAGTGCTATTATAAAATATATCATTATAGATTAGTTGAGTCAAGTGCTATTATAAAATATATCATTATAGATTAGTTGAGTCAAGTGCTATTATAAACTATATCATTATAGATTAGTTGAGTCAAGTGCTATTATAAAATATATCATTATAGATTAGTTGAGTCAAGTGCTATTATAAACTATATCATTATAGATTAGTTGAGTCAAGTGCTATTATAAAATATATCATTATAGATTAGTTGAGTCAAGTGCTATTATAAAATATATCATTATAGATTAGTTGAGTCAAGTGCTATTATAAAATATATCATTATAGATTAGTTGGGTCAAGTGCTATTACCTTATTTGATCAATCCTACTTAAATAATTGTATTACTTCTCTATATAGGAAACCAATTAGCATAAACTCGTCTCTTCTTAATTATAATAGTGAATACCCCCAGCGGTATCAGTTTGCTGTTATAAAAAAAACTTACTTCAACGCACACAAATGATATCTTCTTCCAAATCCATATTCTATAAAGAATTAGACAACATTAAACAAACACTTGTCAATAACGGATTTCCTAACTCCGTCATTGATCAACAAATTAAAATGTATCTCAATAAACTTAATAATACCTCTAACAATATTGATAATATTAATAATAATAGTGTACGTCAAAATAAACATGACACTATTAACTTATACTATTGCAACAAATGCATAATAATTACAAACAAGATGAAACAACACTCAAAAACATAATATTAAACCAATAAAGAATAATAATCAAATTAAGCTCATCATATATTATAAAAGAATTAAAACAATTGACTTCATAGTCTCTAATAAGCCTACAACCACACAACTAAATCCTATGCAGAAAACCAATGTAGTGTATTAATCTACATGCTCGTTCAAAGATTGTATCTCTGGTACTAATAATAAACCCACTACATATATTGGTTTTACTACAACCACGCTCTCCTGTAGACTTACCTGTCACATTTCTGATCAGAGTTCAATTAAACAACATTTCTTAGAAAAACATAGCCATGTAGGTCATATTAGACATCTTTTAGTCAATAACACAATAATACTCACTCATACACACAGTAAAAAGATATTGGAAACTATCTACATTAAATCAAAACAACCCACACTTAATAAAATCACTTTTCAATCTGGTCACAACACATTACATTGCATTTAGACACATGGCTCTGTTAACATTTCTGTCTCCCACACGAGGTGTGACATCATAGAAACTCATTACAAATTTACGAACTGTGTCTGCTATTCGGTGACTGTTATCGTTGCTTAGCAATGTTTTACGTCAACATACGATAAAATTATCTTCTATGGTCGATTTCTTTATGTTAATGTTTCTGTAACCTCTCTGAAGATGGCTCATGTGAGCTGAAAGCTTAGAACCAGCATAAAAAATATCCAAAAGTTGGACAATTTTTGTATTTATTTTCATCTGAAATTAAAGCCAAA